>NQII01006141.1:0-42079 GCA_002778355.1 Clitarchus hookeri
AAAACACTATTACTAACGAATAAAAATCAACTAAAACAGTTAAACCATTACAAAAATGCCAACACTTAAAAAAAAATTAAAAAATGTCTACTTCCAAATAGTTCTAGACAGAGGAAAAAGAAAGTGACAGAAGATAAAAATATGTTAAGCCTTTTCTGACCAACTTCAATGTATGATTTCGAGTGTTGCAGATAAAAAAAAATGTTTATGAATGCTCTAAAAAGCACTTGTTTAGTTATCACAACCAAGGAAGAGTAAACTTGTGTTCGGTTATAATAATACGAACCATTCGTAACATAGGACAGTAGCATACAGGAAAGATCATTGGGCACTGAGCCTTGCAGTGTAAAAGCACTGGCCAAGAAAAACTTCCCTTTGCATATGAATACAGTTGTATATACGCTTTTTATTATATGGTAAAATGATGAGCACTTTTGGAAGCCCTGCTAAATATTTACTTGTATACACTTTGTGTATTCTTCCAACTTACGCGAAATTAACATTGCCGTCACCTAATCACTTTATTCATGCGGCGGTCAGGAAAAAAATTTGAAATTATTACAAAAGTAAATATGTTACAAATCTTGTCAATATTTACACTTCGATGTATAAAAAAACAGAAAGTGAAAGGAATCATTGAAGTTATTATAGCCGAAATGGTTACCTAACACTTCGTTAGTGGTCACTAGCGACCCGGCCCGGCTTCGCCCGGGTACAATTTAGTTTTTACAGCGATACACTAATAAATAAACTGGGAAAAGACAATTACAATATTATATGATATGATAGCCAATTAGTAAACTACTATAATATACAACATACATACATACATACATATACGTCACGCCTGTCTCCCAGAGGGGTAGGCAGAGATTATGAATCTCCGCTTACCACCATCCTGACATACCTACCTCCTTCGCTTTGTCCACATTCATACAACTCTAATATAACAATATTATATGATAGTGGTTAAGAAAATTTATTTGTATACAGCATTAATCGTTTTGCCTCCGACCGCCAGTAGAAAAAGTTTTCCGTTTGACGTGACACGTGAAAGGGCTACGTATAGTTTTCCGTGTGAAAAACATGCTCCACTCAAATTCACTCCAGTCACATCAATTGTTTGACCCTGTGCCTTATTTATGGTCATACCAAAACAAACTCATTGGAAATTGGACTCTTTTAAAATTAAGAGACAAATCGGAGGGAATCATTAGTATTCTATGTATTAACACCGTTTCTCCAGTAACGCAGCCAGTTAGAATAGTACCTTCAATGAGATGATTTTTTTTTACTTTTTATTTGTAATTGGGTTCCATTGCATAATTTCGGTGGATTTATATTTCGCAATAAAATTATGGTTTGAGTGGTGGCATACCAGAAGGATTCAATGAATTAAGAAATCCTGTGGGATAGTACACAGCTTCTTCACTGTCGAGTACTGTATCTACTGAGTAATAGACTTGTGTTTGCGCATTAAATTTTGCGAGCACTAATTCATTAAATTTTTTCAACCTGTTCATTAGTAGGCGATAATATCGCTCTTTCTTTGAACCACGATAGTCTCTTATTTGAAAGGTCGTGTATTTCAAGGTATATGTTATCTATTAGTTGTTGGTGGTCGGTGACTAAAACACATATATCACTATTGAGGGACATTTTTCCACAATCCATTGGAAGCTCTAAATTTCCGACTTTCAGTAGTATGTCAGCAAATGTGCTGTTATCTTCTGAAGACATAAGTACTCTCATGTTTGTTTTGAGTGCTGCTTTTGTTACGTTGGGCCAAATATACGATCTTATTAATGATGCATTGACATCATCAGCCACACCCGACGCCACCGCCCGCGTATAGGTCCGTGCGCGCGTGTCTCCATTTCAGAAATTACTTTTTCACAAACCTTTACATAACTTTGAAAGTGTTGGCGATAATTGTACTGTAAAGGACATTTCTTATCTACATTAAAAAGTTTTAATTATTAATTAAATAATTTTGATAATGATTATGTGCTTTATAGTTAGAAAAGACAGCGAATTTTACGTTTTTTTTATTGCATAATTTAAATTCTAAATACGCTTATTACTACTTATCTATTAAAGATAGATATATGCTACTGCTGACTTTTTGTGGATCATTTAATTTTACACAATTATTTCGTACATGATTTTGTTATATTGTAACGTTCGGGCAGTTTACACTGCCGAATGTTACGTTGCCACGTCTAGCTCAAGGTGGAAACAAGAGACTCAGTACAATTTGATGCCGAGTAATTAAAAAATGAATTCAAGTTCCAGGTTAGTTGTTATATATGTTTATTTAACCTTTAGCGACACAGTTCACAAACGAAGTTCCAGTATGCACAGTACGAACCTCTCACAGATAAATATAAAAGTACAGACCAGCGCCACAGTCGTTTACAGATTTTTTATGTTTCAAAACTTGCATCGAAATAAATATAAAATGCGTCAACCTCCCAAACTGGTGGAGGAATAAAATAAAGTTTAGTTGCCGATGTGGGGGTTATCGTCCTGCCTGACGCGATCTAGAAGACCATTGTTTGACAGAACTGAAGGGCGACTGCCCTCGCTGCCGAATGACTTGAAGTGAAGTGCCTCGACCTGCCCTCTAGGGCGAATGACCCGAAGTAACTGCTCGAAGGGCGACAGACAGACGCGTCTTTTGTTCTGCTTCTCACCCCCCTCTCCTGAGATAAGGGTCTGGCCATGTACACTCTCCACTCGCTCTCCACTCGTTATCGACACTGACACATTAACATAAACGAACCTCTCGTACAACAAAACTGCGCTGGTGGAACTAAAACTTGTCGACGTCGCCTGAAACTATCGAATTAATGCTGACGCTTAACAAAACTCCAACTTTCGAAACGAAATGGTAACCAGACTCCTGATAAAACTTAAACAGCAGATGTCCGCCCGATAGCCTACAATAGCACACATCTGCCTGATAAACTATCACAGGAAACGAGCCACCACTGCTTTTAATTTTGAAAACCCGATAAAAATATTACGAAGCTTACCAAAGCTTAAGAAAAACAAAATAAATTTAAACACGTGTCCCGAAACTTAAGAATATTGCGTCATTACAATATATCTAAAGGATTAGGCAGTGTATTCTATGAGAGCGCGCTGACGGTAAACTTTTTTCCAGGCTTGATTCACTAATACCGCTAATGCTCAGCTCCTATAAGTGCTAGGGCAATTTTTAATCAACACAAACCTTCTTCAATAAATGCAGATCATAACAGTAAAAACCGCATCCAAATTAGTTTGGTGGTTCTCGAGATTAGCGCAGTCATACAGACAGACGCGCGCCGCCAGGGACTTTCTTTTATAATATGTAGGATTAGGCGCGTCTGAGAGATTGGGGAAAGAAATCAGCATCGAGAAATAGAAGTGACGTAGTGGATAACTGAAGATTAAGGACCAAACTATACATAAACTCAAAGAAAATCAGAAAATATTAAAGAAGGTTTCAAAGACTTGAACGAAAAAAAAACAAAACTACCTCCTAAACCTAGTGCACGAGCAAACCAGATATTGCAACATATTGGGGGAAACGCGCTCGTGTTTAGTGGTTTCATGTGGAAGCTCCTGACCCCATATCCGTACATTGTGCCGATTCACCTTACCATTTGTATGGAACATCGCTTCATCGCTAAAAACAGCTTAGACATGAAGCCATCATCTACCTCGTTCTGGGCAAGAACGAACGCGCAGAAATAACGTCTCAGTTCTTTATCCCTTTCGGTAAAAGCCTGTACAAGCTGTAACCTGTATGGTTTGTACAGCAATCGCTTTCGCAACACTGTCCATGCCGTCGACTGAGGGATTGGCATTTCCCGGCTAGCTTGTCGAGTTGATTTTTTCGGACAGCAAACGAACGCTTGTTGAATCCTTTGCACATTCTCTTCGGACACACGCGGCCGCCCGGAACTTTTGCCTTTGCAAAGGCACCCTGTGTCACAGAACTGACGAAACCGACGGACAATACTCCACCTATCGGGAGGATGACGTCCGTATTTGCAACGGAATTCATGTTGAACAGTCGTAACCGATTCACATTTAGCAAACTGAATAACACAGAACTCCTTCTGTTGTTCCGTCGAGATGGTGATGCACACAACACACATTCATAGTGCGACGACAGAAGCTCCCAGTGTCATCTCTCAGCACATAAAGGAAACACCAGACCGTCTCCTTTACATTGACGTGTCGAATGCGAGCTCGCTTCCCCCTCACCTTCTCAAACCAAGCGTTACGAACGCCATCCAAACCGTAACACCGGACATGCTGACAAGAGCGTGGAACGAGTTTGACTATCGCGTAGATGTCGTTCGGGCCGCTCATGGTGGTCCCATTGAACATTTATGAATGTATGGTAAACAAACTTCACGGTTCCACGGGTCATTTGATTGGTCAATCAAGGCTGTGGGTTGTTTGGTTTTGATATTATAGGCCTTCAAAGTTGGGGTATTCTCTTATACTCATCCTGTATATTACAGAAATGGATTAATGTACAACTGTCTTTTAAAAACTTCAAGTATAGTTTCCTGGAAGCAAATTGGTCATAATAGTGTTTGTCTCATTTAAAAGTTGTTAATCATTAATCTGGCTTTAATGTTATTTCTCTCAGGGTAGGAGCTGCTACACATTTTATAGGAGTGGGTGGGTACCTCAACGTACACCTGCGTAAAAAACTACACTAGATACATTTTACTTTCAAAAATTTTAATTTACTATAAACATTTTAAATTAGTTTCTGAAAATGCACATTTTGGGTTTTGCAGTTTCTTCTGTTAGAAAATGTCATACTTTCTAAAGCAATGTTGGCTGTACATATAGCATCGCAGTCACTGACCTAGAGTACTGAACTGTCATCGGTAATGTTAACAGCTGACATAACAAACAGCATGACTTCCATGTGCCAGAACAGCTGAGGTGGATGGATACATTTGCAAAACAACATCACTGGCCCTACTTTCTCAGAACTGTCAAAAAACGGCCTTCGTGAAATAAATAGAGTAGAGCATGTGTGGCAAAGTTATGTTGTACAGTATTATCAAAAAAAGTTTATTGCAGTGCTAGGCCTATATGTAGAGCTACGATAAAGTGTACTGCAACAGCACTTTTCTGTTTGTTTATGTACTTGAGCGCTATACATACTACTGCAGATCCAGAGTAGCAATGGTTGGGTGGTTCAACATGATTCTCGCTGCACTACTCAGAGTCGCTGTACGCCACTGCCTCTGGGTACTCATTTTCCAAGCACAAAAGCTAAAATTGCAAACTTCTAATGATCATTTATTATACCACACACGGAAAGTATATTGCATTAAGTTGACATGTATTCAAACGCAGTATTAATTTTTCTCAGCCACGTGCGGAGTTCGAAGTGCACAGTTTGCAGACAAATATCCATGCAATGCGATTACAATTTAATTGCGTTCTCTGCCCTCTTAGGTAGCTCCACAGCACACAAATTTNATTTTAAACAACAAATCTATAATATGTTTCTGGGTGTAGTTCGGGATATGGATAACAGATGGCATGGAAGGGCATATTGAAAATGATGGTGCGTTTTTAACTCACAAGATGGCAGCACCTGGTTTGAGAGTCTAGAAACTTTGGATTTTTTCGTCACATTTGGATACGTATCGTTTTATTGTGCATCTCATTTTGAACACCTATACATTACTATTTTATCACGAAGTTTCGTTTCTAAAACTAAAAACTGCTGTTTTATGACCACGTAAAATAAAATGTATTAATTAATCTACGAACTCTTTCTTATCCGCGTATCTTCTGCTTGTGTGATGTGCTTCGGCACTGCTCTCAGAATAGCCAACGTAATATTAACTTTTGTTCGTTCGTGCATCAGCTGATACAGGATTTTGTAAATGGCAGGTTATTTGTTTTCAATATATTAAGTTGCCACTCACTGTCTGTCAGAAAGTGGCCTTCTTATATGAAATGAACTATNGAGCTCTATACATACTACTGCAGATCGAGAGTAGCAATGGTTGGGTGGTTCAACATGATTCTCGCTGCACTACTCAGAGTCGCTGTACGCCACTGCCTCTGGGTACTCATTTTCCAAGCACAAAAGCTAAAATTGCAAACTTCTAATGATCATTTATTATACCACACACGGAAAGTATATTGCATTAAGTTGACATGTATTCAAGCGCAGTATTAACTTTTCTCAGCCACGTGCGGAGTTCGAAGTGCACAGTTTGCAGACTAATATCCATGCAATGCGATTACAATTTAATTGCGTTCTCTGCCCTCTTAGGTAGCTCCACAGCACACAAATTTTTCAAGCCGTGCTACATACAGTTGCAGTAGGAAACAGCAGCAAATTTTGAAATTCTTTCTCGTGAAGGAAAAGTGCACGCAATGAACTACAAAGTATTTTGTATTTTCGTTTCACTTATATCGAAGCGGTATTTATAGGCGGCAGACAGGTAGGTGGTAGGCATGCAGGTAGGTCACAGCGGCGTCATTAGAAACGACGACTTTTAGTGGCGAACATCAATCGAGAAAGAAACACAAAACAAAGTGCACAGTGCAGCTTAATATCTTTCTGATGTACAGCATATACCGTAAATACCACAGAGGCTCACAGGGGAGGGCAAATGGAGCAGCTTGCCAAGCCCACGATCCCAAGGGCTGGTACGACACCGAGCAGCCAGCCCTCTTAAAATCCACTGGTTAGCACGTTCCGGCCAGTGCGAATGCATTAATAGTAAACTACGCGCAGGATATGTATACGCTGATCACGGTAAAGTGAGAACTTTTTGAGGCCCTCTAATTTGGAATAATAGCCAATAAATATATTTTATTGTAGCCGTAGACGTTAACTTTAGATTCCGGTGAAATATATACCGTGTTTATTGCATACATGTCAATATTTATTTTTAAAAATGACAGAAGGATAAAAAACGGTTGATGGAAAAATAGTAACAAGGGCGTCAAAAGTTGTCACTTCACCGTGAACAGCCTATACATAAGTGTCGTCACAATGCTACGAAAGGCACTGGACATGGGGCGATGGATGATGTTGCGGGCTGGTTACAGTAGCTTGCACGATTTGTAAACTTGTACCTTCAAGCTCACCAGTTGTGTTCCACCAGTGCCCTTCGTTAAAGAATCTCCAACAGTTGGCAAGCATTCAGTTATCGTGTCAGTTACATTAATTTTATTATTGTGGAAATATTAATTTTTCCTTACTGAATCATCTTTAATGACACAAATTGGAAAACTCGCGTGAACAAGATGCTATCCTACTAATATTATAAATGCGAAAGTCTGTGTGTGTGTGTTTGTTTCCACTCAGCTCCACAACGGCTGAACGGATTTTGATGAAATTTGGTATGTAGGTACTTTAGGTCCTGGAATAGGATATATAATACTTTTTATCCCAGAAAATTGTACGGTTCCTGTGGAATAACAACAAATCGTAATTCTGCAATGGCTGGGAACGTGACCGAAATATTTTTTTACTCTGGTGTCAGAGTTTATCAGGCCGCCCAAGGACCTCTGAAATGGTTTAACGACTATCAATCAATAACAACCGGGACCGAATATTTAACGTGCCCTCCGAAGCCCGGAAGCACTCAGATGTTATGCCACTAAACNCTCCAACAGTTGGCAAGCATTCAGTTATCGTGTCAGTTACATTAATTTTATTATTGTGGAAATATTAATTTTTCCATACTGAATCATCTTTAATTACACAAATTGGAAAACTCGCGTGAACAAGATGCTATCTTACTAATATTATAAATGCGAAAGTCTGTGTGTGTGTGTTTGTTTCCACTCAGCTCCACAACGGCTGACCGGAGTTTGATGAAATTTGGTATGTAGGTACTTTAGGTCCTGGAATAGGATATATAATACTTTGTATCCCAGAAAATTGTACGGTTCCTGTGGAATAACAACAAATCGTAATTCTGCAATGGCTGGGAACGTGACCGAAATATTTTTTTTTTACTCTGGTGTCAGAGTTTATCAGGCCGCCCAAGGACCTCTGAAATGGTTTAACGACTATCAATCAATAACAACCGGGACCGAATATTTAACGTGCCCTCCGAAGCCCGGAAGCACTCAGATGTTACGCCACTAAACGGTCACCCATCCAAATGTGTGCCGCTGGAAACGTTGCTTAACTTTGGTGATCGATTAAGATCCCTCAGCCAAGCGCAAAAAGTAGTACCTAGGTACACTTATTTCTAAAGCTACAACTTGATGAAACTCACGTTTTGATTTTCATACATCGACGCTGGAAAGCGGAAATGTGGTAACTACGCGATAGTTGCACAGATACACTACAAAAACAATACCCTACCTCTTGGTTATCGGGTAAAAAATATTTCCTTCCTTTTGGGTTGCCGTAATCAGTTAAAAACCTAGGCCAACATAGTATAATTTTATAATTCTGTTTTCACATAAATTAATTGTCTTTTCCCTATTTATTTGTTAGTGTGTCACTGTAAAACTCAATTGTACCCGGGCGAAGCCGCGCCGGTTANAATTGTCTTTTCCCTATTTATTTGTTAGTGTGTCACTGTAAAACTCAATTGTACCCGGGCGAAGCCGCGCCGGTTAGCTAGTTAAGTCACGTGCCTTTGACAGTGCTGACATACGCACTCTACTCCGTATTCCTTCTACGCTCACCGCTGGTAGTGTAACCGCAGTTCCGTTTGTATGTGTAGCAGTTTTTGTGGAACACTATAAAACTATTCGCAGAAATTGTTAAGTGTTTTGTCTGATGTTTCATTTGTTTCATATTATAAAAACATTTATGAGTGGTGCTCGCAAAAAAANAATTGTTAAGTGTTTTGTCTGATGTTTCATTTGTTTCATATTATAAAAACATTTATGAGTGGTGCTCGCAAAAAAAAACTCTAGTTTTCAAACGAGCGCTGCAATTAAAGAAGAAACTTTAATCATTTCCTCTCAAGAAATGTCCGACCCGACAATCTGAAACAAACACGTGTAAAAAAAACTGCAAATGACGACGTATTTGCACGAACCTTCGCCCACTACACCGTATTATTTCATTTCCTGTTAATTTCTGTTTTTGTAAAGTAAAATAAAAAAAAACAAATCTAAACAAAACATGTTAAGCAGTTTACCTACTCTGCAGTATAGACATGAAATCCAAACTATCGACGTAAAATCTTGTAACAAATAGCATAATATAAACCTTAAAATATCAAAACTTTCCTGTATTTTCATAACTAGCAGATAACACGAAGTAAAAGTAAGGTTCGGGCTCAAACGACATGCTGACTCAAAGAAAATAAACTAGAGACTAGTGTACTTGCTCACAGGCTGGCTTCTTCTTGTTCAATGCACGCAGGTTTCTAGCTTATTTGAGTTGTTTAGGGGCACTTATTTTGAAACTACAGCTATGCTGTATCTTTCTGACAATGTACATTATGCTGTGGAGGAAACACAAATTCTGAACTTCTATCAAGTAATTATGACGTAATAAGTGTATAATTTTCAATTATCAAGAGATTATTGCCGTTTCGCAATTACCAGATAACACGTGGATAAAATTTGGCAAGTATAGTTGAAGGCATATGTTAAATTTAATATGTTATAATAAGATACAATATAATATCGAGTTATTTCATATGGCATATAATTTGAAAAACTCATCATAACGGATGGGATCGAGCCGCAAGTATAAAAAATTTAAAAACCCGTAAAATGTTAATTTCTCATAGTTACAAAATCCCATTAGTTACTGTGAAACTGCAATTGCGTCACAAAAACGAAGCCTTTCTGCATAAGTGGTGAATTCCAGCCATAAAACGCTGTTAACAAACAAGGGCCTAGAGAAATGTTGAAATTCGTATCGTTTTGGTTCACAATTAGGGAATACCACAGTAAGCGGTGGTAATACGAGTTATAAGTCTTTTCGCGGTTTATTTACACTTTTTGAATCAAATATTTGAAAAAACTCCCCATGTATAACGTGGTTGGTTGTTTCCTAAATATTCCACACATCACAAGCGTTTTATACTTGTGTCAACATAAAAGAACTTAAGTTTTGGTTAAATTAAACTTTTACTCTTATTTTATCTACAAATAAGTTATAGTAATTAACTTATAAGTAATATGAATAAAGATAGAGAGGAAAATATGTATATTGGTAAAACAGTAAGAAATAGTTCTTATGAAAAATATTATTACATTGAGTGCTCACGAATTAGAGTAACCTGTATATAGGTTACTCTAGCACGAATGCGGTGCGTTGGCCTTCTGGTGTAATTATTTTAAGATTTGTTTGTATGAGGTGGAGGAATGTAGTGGAAGTAATACTTTAGCAGGGCTTCAGAATAGTTGGAAGTAACTAGGAATGGAGTTCAGTAAATTTTTTACTTCACAATACATCTGGGTGTGGGGGGGATGGGGTGTGGAGGAGCACTTCAAAGGAGCAGAATATAACAGAAAAAAACGTTGGAGGTGAACTTTCTTTCTTTTTCCTCCAAGTCTTGGAGAAGAAAGAGAGGGGAGGAGTGGAAGGAAAGAATTCCAGAGCGAAGCGGCTCCCCGGCACCCAGGGCTGCCAACACAAGAGGCTGTCTGGAGTGGGTTCCCACGGCACGGCAGAGCACTAGCGGTCAGCTGAGAGGCGGGCTAGGCAGGCACGAACCTGCCCGAACACACTCGGCGCGTGAGTCAGGCCGACTGTGATCTAATTTTATGAGAGCGAACGTCATGCCAGCGTGTATGTGCTAGGCCGACCTTCGGGCGAGGCGCGAAGCTCCCGCCGTGACGTCATGCCGTCTTCACTGCTTTCACTTTGGCATTTTTAGTTTACTTAATGTTCACATGACCTCATTTCGTATACTACAATTATTATGTATTTGGTCGTTTGGTATAGTCCATTCACGGTTATTTCCAACTTTTCTTAACACACGTGTTTTCTCACGGTTTGTATTCACATTTATTAGAAATTAAATAGTATAATTTATAAATAAATACAGGCAAATCTTCAGTTTAACAAAATATACGATACTTTTCTGTTAACAGGCGTATAAAACGCTTATGATACATGGTATATTTAGGAAATAACTAAAAACGTCATGCATGCGGTGATTTTTCAAAGGTTTGATCCAAAAAGTGCGAAGAAACCGAGAATAGACTATATCAAAGAATTGTTTGACACTAGAGTGTCAATAGGCAACATGCAAATTTCGCAAATATAGTTGAAAAGGATACAAACACATTTGCATATGCGTATGAAAATAAAAATGTGCCGTTTGTTGCATTAAAATCAGTTTTGACAAGTTATTTTAGTTTTAAAACAGAAACTTTCGCGGCCGCTGTCACGTGAATGCAGAACGCTCTCTCATTGGTTTGACGTCACTAGTCATGCGCCGGCGGCCGGCCCCGGCACGTTGCAAACACGCAACACTAAAATTTAAGGCAACTTTGCGAAAGCGCAGTCGGACAATCTGCCAGGAGTAGATACCGATATGCTACTTGATTGCTTCAATTCCCATTGTTTTGTGGAACCTGAAATAAGAAGTGTAAAATTACAAAGATAAGTACGTGTCTCATATCGCAAAGTCGTGATTTTCAAATCCGCAATAGGCGTACATCACATTTTAAAACTAATTTGTTTGTACGTTTTATTGAGGTAGTGCGTATTATTATCATCTGTGTTTATGTTTACAATTGCTAAGATTGAAAATTGAAAGTTTAAAAATGGAATAGGTATTACATTACCATAAATATCAAAATTGTAATGAAGGCGACTGCAGTGACCGTACTGTGTTGCGCGCCATGCTTGATGTCTGTGATAAATGAAACTACATTATTTAGCAATAAAATTTAATGTTGAGAAAGAAGGTTGCATATATTTCCGGATTCTAAACCACGTTTCAGTATTCATAAAAAACTTTTTTCGCTTAATAAAGGTGAGATAACGAGCAGTATGGTGACAGTAGGCCTGGAGCTAGCACGCTAGTGTCTACCCGACACCACTCGACTCCTCGAGCAGCTACGCGCAGAAAGCCGAGCTGCCGGCAGGCAAACCTGTATTTTCCGCGTTCCACCACGTTTCTAAACACTATTTTTGAGGACTCATAATCGTGTTTAGAAACGGAAAAAATATTTTAAAAATAATTTGCTTATCTTATTGTTTCTTATGTTTTGTGTACTTAAAGTACCGTTTATTATTCTGACGTCACGATATATGTGTCTACACTTTCTTTTTAAAATGTAAGAGCTGTACACATAAGCTGAAAATATAGACATGGTAATTTGAGAAGCACTTAATACCTGGGATGAGGTTAAATACAGTGAAGAAAATCTGTAGTAAAAGTTTAAGAATTTGTTTTATTCCTCAAAAGCTGCTTTGTCTGCTTATTTAAGGGAAAAGGTTATAAAAGTAACAGTTTACTTGCGTAAAACGCTTAGGCTTATTTAGTGTCAATTTTGTGAACCTATTCCAATAATTTTTTTGTAACGTCCATCTTTGTAAGTTAGAAAAAAGGGGAAGGGCAAATATGAAAGTAAGATAATATTTGATAAACATTTCTAAAATCATGCATTTTAGTGTTTTGAAAGTAAAAATTAAGTTTCTATTGAACTTAAAATTGTTAGGCTTATGCAATTGCTATGTTTGAAAAAAAAACTGTATAATATAAACCAAACTTTTTACAAAATGGACTCAAAGCCCCACCCAAATAATTGTATGTTTAATTTGCATGGCTTAACATCGTGACATGTTATTATTTAGGCATACAATGTGAATATAGCCTAAATATGATACATATTCTCTTGAAACTAATGTTAGAAGTTATATTAAATTAATAAAAAAAAAATATATATATATATATATATATATATATATATACCAAACCCCGTCTGTTAGGCCTAACTTCAAATGTATAAACACACAAAATGAAAAATTTACATTTTGTGGCTAAATGTTTTGTAAACATATTTATATGCCTTTATTATTATGAAATACGTCAACACAATTTTTTATGCTCACTTCTATATCACTACGAATTGCTAAACGCGTTGTGGTGTGTATTAAACAATACCATAGTACCGTAATGTAGGTTAGGTCAGATGTTAATAGTACCTAGACATCCAGAAGTCCAGTGTTAAAAATACTTACACAAGGTAAACATAAACACGTTAAGTATAATTACGTACGTCAACATGGTATTCGCAAACAAAAAGAACATCTGCAATGTCTCACCTAACTGCGTTAAACCACGTCTTCATGTTTGTTTCGTTTTTTGTAACTAGCAAATATTTTATCAGGTGTTTTGCAAGATGTACTAGTACACTGCGGTACAATAAACCATTTCAATGATTTTGGTATATTTGACTATTTATTTTCTTTTTACATTACTTCAAACAATTTTTATTTAACCAAATACGCATCACAGCTGAAGTAAACAAACGCGGCGGCCGAAGTTGTATCTGACTTGTGACGTCACGGAGTGAGCAGGCGCGACAGGCGCGTTTTGGCGGGCGTTTCAAACGTAAAATTTTCATTCAGTCATAACTTCTTCAAAACTAATTTTTAAACGTGATACTTTGTAAATACATTTCTAACACATAAATTATTGAAAACCAAGTGCCAGCAAAAAAATGTGCATGTTGCCCATTGTAAGGCCCCTTTCACGCGTTACGTCTTCTTGCCCGCACAGGCGTACTTTCGGAGACACTTTTCACACGATACGGGTGTTTCGCTGTCCGCACTCGCATGGACAAGTATTTCCCTCCAGTATGGCGTTATCTACGATGGACCGCAGACGCAAAAAGATCGCGGCGATATTCTTGTACAACCATCGACGTAAGAACAAGCGTAATAGGAAGGTTTGGGCGCATCCCAAGTTACAGAAAAGGAGTGAACTCGGTGCATTTCGTTTACTGTTCGAAGAATTGAGACAAGATGAAATGAAATTCTCTAACTATTTCAGAATGTCACGTGCATCATTCGATGAGTTGCACGGTCGTTTGCAAGAAAATGTGCAGCGCATAACACCAAAATGAGAAATAGCATACAACCATAAGAAATGCTTACAGTAACACTCAAATAATACACTGAAGAGCCAAAAAAACTGGTACACCTGCCTAATATCGTGTAGGGCCCCCGCGAGCACGCAGAAGTGCCGCAAGGCGACGTGGCATGGACTCGACTAATGTCTGAAGGTATGCAGGAGGCATTGAAATCTGCACATCTGTCACGCTTAATGATTCTCGTCAGTCGTCGTTAGTCCCGTTCGTTCAAGATCTTTTTCCGGCCGCAGCGATGTCGAAGATTTCATGTTTTACCGGATTCCCGATATTCACGGTACACTCGTGAAATGGTCGTATGCGAAAATCCAATTTGTATAGCTGCCTCAGAGATGCTATGTCTCATCTCTCGTACGCCGACTATAACACCACGTGCAAACTCACTTAAATCTTGATAACCTAGCATTGTAGCAGCAGTAACCGATCTACCAACTTTGCTAGACGCTTGTTGTCTTATATAGGCGCTGCCGACCGCATCGCGTTACTCTGATTGGTTCCATACCTCTGTTATTTGCATACGCACGCCTATACCAGTTTTTTTTTGGCTCTTCAGTGTAAATGCTGAACTTATATGCCTCACAATTTTAAAATTTTAAAATGACAAACGCATGTAAATGTATAACTACTTGTACGGGCGAATACACGGATCCGAGCGATCTTCCGCTCTCATTTCAAATGTTGTGGATAAAAGAAAATTGAAAAAGTGTGCATGTTCGTAAGTATATCAACAGAATTTATGCATTTTGCATAGATAAATATTGTAATTATAGATTAAATTTCATAACTTGCGTCTTTAACTCTTAATAAATAGGCACTATTGCATTCAGAGTGTGAAAATAACTATGTGATTCTCGCCTATCTCTTCCAATCGGTGACAATTCCTCTAATTACCAACACATAACCAAGATGTACCATGGTGATGATATATATTATGCATGCTTGTAAAGTTTCATGACTTTATTTATGACTGCCTCAACAGGATTTATCCTGTTCATGATGTAACCCGAAAATAAGGCACAGTCTGGAGAAATAAACCCCTAAGAATCATACATGTAAATAAATTATATGTAAAAAAAAATTGTACATATAAATCAATTTTTGATCTAAAAGAAAGTGAGAACGGTATAAATGGCTATGTGTATAAAAACACGAGTCCCCCACTAAGTACTTCTGTATAGTTACAAATTACAGGAATATTATTTTGCAGTTATTTTCAGATCTTCAGAACCTCACTAACTTCCAGGATAAAATAATAAAATATATGTGTATGTCAGCTTCGCTCCTTTCAGGGACCATCGCAGTTCGGGTGGAGGATACAAATTCCCAACACTGTTGTAGTAGTCTGCATGTTTTCCTCATTTCACATAATCTACCCAGTGTGTACCTGGCCCAACTGTCGTGTCTAGGTTTATTACAGCACATTCGTTTCCCTAGGGCAGTTTGTCTCTCACAAAAACACCCCTAAAATTAGGTATCTTCAGTTTCCACGCAAACAGTTCCAAATCCATGTCAGTGAGTTATCGTTTCGGTACATTTCATTAATGCCTCTTCCTGCTGCGTCACTTTTGCAAATTTCCACCTGCTAATGGGCATGGCCTTGGGGTGAGGCCTTGGCCATTTTTTTTTTACCCATGGTGATAGCTTACATTATCCATTGTGCCTTTGGGTCTCAGACAACTGCTTCNTTTTCTTCCCTTTTTATTCACTTTTCGTTTCACTTGTACCTTCCTCTTGCTCTTTGTACTTGTTCCCATTTTAACTTGTGCCTTCCTCTGGCTCTTATCACCCATTCCCATCTTCATCTCTGCCTTCATCACACTGGATACACATCACACCACAATTTTTTCTCCGAGTCCTGCATCTGATGATTTTATTTCGTCGGCCTTCTGTGCAAGTATCCTGCTCGCCTGGTGCCATTCATATAGTTTCTTGTTTAGGGAGTAGGCGACGTGTTCCTTGCTCACCTCGTCCAGTGTGTTGATGCCTGTGTTGCCACATGACAGACTATCAGTCAACTTGGTTCTCGGCCTGCATAACTAGTATCCACGAATGTGCGTGTCAAGCAGTAGATTGTTGATAAGCGTATCAACGATCCCACTTCTAGCTATGGTCTTACCTATTCGAGACATTGTGGTTCACTGAGCGAAAAAAAGTATAAATATGCTCCTTTTATACTTTTTTTATTTTAGTTTCATTCTAGACTTGGAAACGAACAAACATAAAGTTCTAGTGATGCATCTCCTTTGTCGCTTCTGCGGTAAACATTTACAGTTTTGTGCAATTTGTGACCTGCAGAATGAAAAGTTCAAGTATAGCATTTGAGTGCAAACTCTAAGCAGTTTACTCTGAGTGATGTTTTCAAGAGACATTCTCAAATTTGCAGCACTGATTCTGTGAAAATACAATTATCTTATAATTTGCAATCACTGCATGCTTCGCAATCTCTTTGAAATCGCTCAGCAGTTGCTCTGCAATCAACTCCGCGTGCTCCGCAATCAGTTCCACAAGCTCCGCAATCAGCTTCGCATGCTCCGCAATCAGCATCATATACTCTGCAATCAGCTTTGCAATCAGCTCCGCATACTCCGCAATCAGCTCCAAACTCTCACCAATCAGCTCCGCACACTCTGCAAGATAGTAGTGGTAACATGCATATTATCAAACAATATGTTACTTTACCCACATGCATTACTAATGAAGATGAAGTTATCTCCCACGAATCGCGACATGGAAGCCTATTTCCGAATACAGTGATGTGTATCATCACGGAACCATCAAACTGTGGCAAGATGTGCATCGCACTGAGCCTGCTGGAAGAAAAGAATGGTCTTCTGTTTCAAGAATGTATACATATATTCGAAATCGGTTCAGCAATCGAAATACCAGCGACTGACACACATACTGCAAGCCATGGATGGTGTGGGTCATTTCCCTTGCAGCGATAACGAAGCTGTCGTGCCTCTTAGCGAAGTGTTGCCAAACTCGATATTTGTCTTTGGTGACATTGACTCTGAGAAACAAAAATCCATCCCGGAATACTTTATCATGGGACTACATGCGAAGGTGGACTGCGTGTACCTCGGCTAGACTTATCCACGCATACACAAGCAGCTGCTTCGCGACAATGCGAATGTTTTGGTGTTGTTTTGCATGGACGATATGTGTTTGCAATACATGTACGAAGATCACGTCAATACGGACATGGTGTTATCAGATTTCAAGATTCTGTGTACCTTATGCTGGAAAGACAAGTATGAATGTTTGACAATCGTTAAGGACTGGCCCCTATATAATGGGAGGTAACGATGGGGATTCTATCAGTTCATCGCCGACCATCGAGAATGAGTTACAACATATCGAAATATCGGCAAAGTAGCCTCAAGCTGCGCATTGACAAAGATGAATATGGAGGTTGTCTCGTACCAAGAAAAGAAACAATGGAACTTGTGATGATGGTAGAAGATGAATTCGAAATGTTGGCGAACCCGAACGATCTGAGGATGCTTCTACTAAACACTTCGTCTTCGAAACTGGTAATTGTATCATTTCGGAATTGCGCAACATGTTGTCCGAACAAAACACATTCTTTCGGAACTACCTGTTCGAGCTCGGGGCGAAGATGGAGCATGTGAATATGGAGATCGTCTGCGATATGATGGCTATGGACGAGCATGTAACAAGTGTTCAAAGGCAAATTACCGACGAATTGAATGTGGCATCTGCACAAAATGAAGAGAAACTGCAAAACCTGGAAGGATATATGACATGTACATTCACTACCTTGATTTCCTGCCCGCCACGAAAACGAATATTCAAAATCACAGCAAGGACATATTGGATGTCTGGAGCGAACATCTGGGCAAGATCGAAAGTATTTTGGCGGAGAACCATGATTAAACCTATAAAAGAGGGCAACAGGCTATGTTGGACATTGCTAGAGACCTGCATCAGACGATACGGTATGTTCGCTCGAAGTATTTTCTCGCCAAGAGAGTCAGACTTTCGTGCGACCTTAAAAATGAATAATTTTTGAAGCCCATCACTCAACGTTTCGATGTACTCAGATAGAGCGATGGAGCACCCATAGTCGTGAAGACCGAAATCGACGGTACTGCTGAACCTAAGCGAAAACATGATTACATACACACTGATCGTAACGATGGATCGGATGCTGATTTGCCTCACAAAAAAAAAAGGCACGGGATATAGTCCTCAAACCTAATGCTCTGGTTCGCTGGTACATACGATCGTACACATCTTGCAATAATGATACGACATATAGCATGTACAGGCATAATTATGCTGATGAAATAGAGTTTCTACCTGGTGCGATCATCCAAGTTAGCGATTACAAGATGCATGGAACCCCCTGGCTTTACAAACTTATTTTTCGAAAGGTGCCCAAGGAGTATACAGAATCCGACCTGCTGGAATACAAGATGTTACTCAAATTCACACATTTATTTTACCAAGATCATCATCCCGAGACCGGTGCTTACAAGTACGAAGATCATGGAAAAATCAAAATTTTCGCAGACCTCTTCAGCAGATTGGGACTAAAGAGGGGCGAGGGTTTAAAGTAGATAGACGACGACATGAACATCGATTACATATTTTGGGACGACCCGAACAAGCTGGTCGATAGGCTGGAGCTACTGATCGCTTCGCAAAGGATTGGAAATTGCTCCCACACTAACGAGATCATTTCGGTCGTCGAAGAACTGAACGAGGGAAGCTAAATACAATGAGTTGTTTAGGAATCGCCCATGAACTGCACACATCTGCGAGACGCAAATATCATCGTCGCAAGGTCATGATTTGCAGGATGAACGACCTGTTTCAAGCCGACCTCGTCGAGATGATACTATATACTCAGTTCAACAAGGGCTACAAAAACACATTGACAGTCATCGATGCATATAGCAAATTCGCCTAGGTCTGGCTGTTCAAGTCGAAAAATGCAAGTGATGTCGCCAAGGCCATGTCAGATGTATTGCGCGAAATATTCGTCCCAACAAATCTACAAACTGACCAGGGCAATAAATTCTACAATACAAAGTTGAATACCCTGGTGAAGAAACATAACAGAAATCATTATTCCACATACAGCAATCTCAATGCCTCTGTCGTCGAGAGGTTAAACAGGACTGAATGGTAAGATGTGGAGGCATTTTGCTGCGAATGGCAACTACTGGTGTTTGAATTTACTCCCAAAACTCATACACNAGAAACATAACAGAAATCATTATTCCACATACAGCAATCTCAATGCCTCTGTCGTCGAGAGGTTAAACAGGACTGAATGGTAAGATGTGGAGGCATTTTGCTGCGAATGGCAACTACTGGTGTTTGAATTTACTCCCAAAACTCATACACGAGTACAATTATACCATTCATTCTACAATTCGCATGAAGCCCGAAGACGTGAAAGACAACTCCTTGCTTCGAGTAGTGTACACTATCCCAAAGAGGAGGGATCCTCACAAGCCTAAAGCCGAGGTTGGCGACTTGGTGCGCATCTCTAAGCAGAAGGCATCTTCGAGAAAGGGTCCACAGCGAATTGGAGCCCCGAACTATTTCATGTGCGATGTATACGCAACTATGCTCCAAGGACCTACTTTCTCGAGGATCTAAATAATTTCCCCATCCATGATGATTTCTACGCGGATGAAATCCTTCCTACAAAGTTTTCAGATGTGTATTTGGTCAACGTAACGACATAATGGATGGTCGTATGTCAAGTGGTGGGGTGTCCTAGTCCACTACAATTCCTCGGTTGCCGATGCGGACATCGAGCGGTGAACACAGAAGATTGCAATTAATAAACCTGTGTATGTGTGTTTTCCCTTTTAATACATTACCGAATAAAATTTATTTTTAAAAATTATGTTGCGTTCTATTTGTTTTAAAAATCTCTGCTTTATAAATATAAATATTTTTAATGAAAATAAATACTTATATAGAAAATAAAACAAAAAATGTAATATGACAATTTATGTACTTTATAGGAATGGTCCTCGTCACCATTCGGTACAGGTCGATAGCAAGCGACTAAATACAGAAATTAGCGCTACCTAGGTGTTGAAAATAGAATCCAATGTGAAGGGTGCTGACAGCACCTCCTATACGTAAAAAATATAAACAAACATAACTGCCACCTGGTGGCTAAATCGGCCGCTCACCTGGTGGGTAAATTGATAATTAATACGCAAGTGCCATCTGGGTGTTTAAAATGAAAACAAATGAAATACAAAAGAACACCAAGATGTCTACATACGATGGAATGAGCAATGACGAGGGGAGTGGGAGGGGGATACTAAGGCAATCGGATTGATTGGAGGGGGGACAGTCTGCTGGATGTAGTGCTGGGAGGGACCTTCGGAAAAGTTATTATTGTAAATAAATTCTTAAAACATTTTTTAAATAATGTTTGTAACAATTTCTTTTTGTTAATTTTTTAAATAATTTTTAAATAACTTTTTACAATTTTTAAATATTTTTATAATTTTTTGGGATTTTTAGAGGGTTTCAAGGTCAAAGGTCACCGGGTTAAGGTCAAAGGTCAAGGTCATCGACATCCAAACATGGCGGACAATATGGCCGTCGTCCGACTGAAATACATGAACAGCTCTATGCTACACCGCCCTACTCCCTTGAACCACAACATAATTTTTCATTCTACTTATCTATAAATTATAATATTTCATTTATAATTAATATGAATAAAAACAGAGAGAAAATAGGTGTGTTGGCAATGCCTAAGATACACTGAACAGCCAAAAAAACTGGTACACCTGCCTAAAGGGTTGCACGTCTGTCACGTTTAATGATTCTCGTCAGTCGTCGTTTGTCCCGTTCTTTCACGATATTTTTCCGGCCGCAGCGATGTAGAAGATGTAATGTTTTACCGGATTCCCGTGAAATGGTCGTACGCGAACATCCAAATGTTATCGCTACCTCGGAGATGCATGTCCCATCTCTCGTGTGCCGACTATAACACCGCGTTCAAACTCACTTAAATCTTGATAACCTGCCATTGCAGCAGCAGTAACCGATCTAGCTGCCAACCGCATCGCGTTACTCTGATTGGTTCCATACCTCTGTTATTTGCATACGCACGCCTATACCAGTTTTTTGGCTCTTCAGTGTATCATTTTTAGGCAAAACATTATTTAAGTGAGTGCGCGCAAATGCAGTGCTTTGTCCGATTGGTATAATTTTCTTGAATGTATTAAGCTTTATTTGCACGAGGCAAAGGAATACATCGGCAGTAGAACTTTAGCAGGGCTTCAGAAAAGTTAGAAGTACCCGTGAATGGACTATACCTACTGTTCCATCTATGCACTGACTGCATACCGGTCTCGTGTTGCGAGTCGTTTCATGGAGTAGTGATGTACGCACAGTAAGATAGGCACACAGCCGGAGCACATGGCACCAAGTGGAAACGATAACACTCTTCTCTATTGTATATCGAAGGGAACATATGTTCTGGTGATTGCAGACAAGAGACCTGGTGATTGCAGACAAGAGACAGCCGGAGTACATTCAGAACACGGTTCACTATGTGAAAACGCAGCTATATATAGTTTTACATACAGTGGCTCCAAGAAGTGTTCGTCTTTGAAACGACGATAAGCTCTCAGTGTAGTTATGATTTCATAAAATATAATAACATACAGACGAAAATTAAATCCAGTATTTGGTGTTGCAAAAATTTCATATAGTGTACAAAAATACAATTGACTTCACTTTTCTTAGTTTAGTTAAAATAACAACAAATATTTTTTAAAAAATCCGTCCTCCAAAATGTATTCGTCCATGCGCAGTGCCACAAATACCGTAGGCTAGCCAGCAGCCCAGCCAGTGCAGATAGAGACATGTTAGAGCGAGTACTGTCAGAAATACGTTCATAAGGGAAATGTTTCAAGCAAATGATATGCAGAGTTCATTCGTGACTGACGTAAATCCTAAACAGTTAGTATTAAAAGACAAAATGACCATCAGCTGTAACGAAAAAGCTACGGGAAAGCGTTTAACGGAAGGAAGAAGAGGAAAAAGGAAGAACCCTGATAAAACTACAGGACAGCTGTTACCAACAAATGAATGGGGTTGAAGAATTGGAGGAATAACGTACGATAATTGAGCATGTGTATGTAGTATACCTTGAAGTTTAACCAAAGTGGTGGTGATCTGATTATTTCATATTTAGTCTATTCGTCATTTTGCAAATTTCTTAGATTAAAAAAAACTGAATACATAAATACGAAATATGTCACAATTTTAAATACAATTCGGGTTGCATGGCCGTTTTAAAAAAATCTGACAACCGGAGACTCTCAGAGGTAACTTGTGAAATGGAGTGTTACTATTCAAAATTGCTACCGAAGTCATACCAAAGGACATTTGCAGTCATGCACCGAGTTGAGAGGTTTTGGAGCTTGAGCTCCTGTGAGGGTGAAATGTGGTGAAGATGGAACACCGGCGGAAAGTAAGGGAGGGGGAAACGGGAGTAACCCGAGAAAACATATCGGCCAGCGGCACGTTCGCCTTATGCGTCGACAGTATACACAGAATAATGAGAGCAAAATTGAGCAAACCATTTTAGTAAGAAGCTTCACTTTTCTTCCAAATTTGTTGTTGGCCCAGGACAGTGCTTAGTGGGGGTGTTGGAGGTGGCATAATGAGGGGGGAGGAGGGCTCGCCCTCACGAATCGCTGAGAGGGGACGAAATATTGTACAAGGGGCGAAATAATTGAGAGGGAATGCAAGGAAAACTAAATATAAGAGAAGAAGTAGTTAGAAGAAAAGAGTTTAAGTAGTTACCATTCTTATAAATAAAAACACGTTGTTGTTGAAGTTGGTTGTGTTTATTGAATAATGTTATGTGTATAATTTATAACTTTTTTTTTAATAAAGGGGGCTGAAATTTTATATTTTCACCCTCCACAATTTGTATGCTGTGCATGGCCATGTGTTGCCTCCGTTGCTCGTGACATGAACCCTCACTGATAGATCACGTAAGTACATTTTACCCGTACGGCAAGCACTAATTTTACGACTTACTCAATGAGTATACAAGAAGTAGGTTCCGCGTTATCACCAACGTTAGTGCACATATGAAACACCATTTTCGCACGCTTTCTCGTTTTAGTAGACAATACGCATTGTGTCGTCGGCGTGAGATTGTTTGTATTTCATGGTTGGCCTACTTCTTCTCGGGAACTCCAATGACTGTATCGTTAGCCAAAATTATTGCATGCCACAAATTCATTTAACAGAATATACATCCCAATCACGGCTGCTAAAAAAAAAGCTCATGAATAATTTCATGTAAACTTCTATTAAAATAGGAAGTCTAAATTTTTTTGTGCGAGAAAATAGTACTTGTAAGTTATGTCTACAAGTTGAACAGATCGTTCATACTTGTGAACGTAAAACTTGTGGTCTCTATGTACAAACTCGGGTTCAAGCAATTTTTAAAAACTGCGAAAATATTTAATTGCATGATTTTTAATATTTCTTGAAATAACTCATGGTATCTTATTACAAGGCAAAGTGTCTAGTTTTCATTAGTATGTTCCAAAACACTAAAAATGTTTTTCTGAAGTTTGTGTTAATACCATCCGAATTCAATACATGTATTTATACAGTATATAAAAGCTGGAAATTACTTGATTGTAAACTGTACATCTACGTAAGGGTCATGTTGTAATGTTCTGTTTGGTAGGAAAAAAAATTTTTAACGCATAACTTGTGACAGACTTGCGATTTATTCTGTATCGATTGTCTACTTTACTGGAGTCACAGTACATCTGTCACGTCAGAAGGCACTGGCAATGGAAGTGTCCATCTATACGTCAGACAACGAAAGGGCTGCAACCTCGTTCGGGCCGCTGTTTCGTCATGTGGTGAGATAGCTCAATTGCTTTCAGAAGCTCGGGGACTGACTGCATTCCTCCCTCCCACATTAGCGCAAAACTCCGACTGGCCGCGGCGCATATTATTATCGATAAAGACTTTTGTAACAAACCTTTGAGAAAAAAATCACTGCCCATAACTACGTATATATACACAACAGTACATGGAGCCTGCTGTAGGTTGGCAGCAAATCAATAAAATTGCTATTAATGCTTGAACTTGTATTGCGAATGTATTGTTGTTATGCATGCGGTTGCTAACGTTGTGTTTCTTGTATGAATTTACAGATCAATAACACATTTACATTCCTAACAATTAGACAGTTTTACTTGGATAACTCAAGAATAAAGTGACCAGGCCCACGGGAAAGTTAATTTTTACATATGGCAAAAGGATACAAAATGAGAAGAAAAGTAGACCCTAAGCAGGGCTTTTAAAAGTTCTCAATTAACCGTGAACAGCCTACGGAGCACTGAAAATTCCTTTACAGCTACAGCTATAACATGTTTACGCTTATTTCTCTACGTAACGCGTGATTTCGTTTTCATGTTTTCACGCCAACATTCTAGGAGCTTTATCAGTTTATACACGTACTGTATACCATCCAAAAATTACATAAATGATAAAAGGCCCAAAATTGCCGTGTGATTATCAATAATACGTATCACAGTCCCCACAGTTCACCACACTGCATCTACATAAAAAAATGTAGCATGTATCTGATTTCGACTGACATACTTCGGCTGCAGGTTCACCGCGAAAATGTAAGTCGAAAACATGTAATACGACTTACGGCATCAAGCAAATTCATAAACATTATACGCCTTAAAAACTGGGACTAAACCTTTTTTATTGCAACTGTTACAGACGCTAGGNAAGCAAATTCATAAACATTATACGCCTTAAAAACTGGGACTAAACCTTTTTTATTGCAACTGTTACAGACGCTAGGTGTCTTGAGTGACTGAACGAAGAGCTTTAGTCGCTGCAAAACCTGTCGCTGATATCAAATTATTAATAGAAATTATTGGGGTTAGTTCCATCTTTGCATCAACTTTCATCACTCAGATTAATATCTTCTTCACTTCATTAACCCTTTACGTCACAGGTAAATAATATCGTTTTAGGCATCGCCACGAAACAATTTTTTTGGTCGAAATGCACTAGCGTCGGTATAATACTCTTGTGTTCTCTCGAGTCCGATCAAAAAAATGTTGTGCTTCAAGTTACTGGCAACGGCTGTTTGATGCCACAGGATATAGTTTCAGCAGCGAATGATACCACCCTAACGCGAACGACTTCCTTCACTGAACGTTGTTTTCTGGGGGCCGCGGTAACGTAGTAGTCAGACTACTCGCCCGCCACCACAGCGAACCGGGTTCGTTTCCCGGCGGGGTAACCCGAATTTTTGTATGTGGGAAACGTGACGGACGTTGCCGTTGGTCGGCGGGTTTTCTCGGGAACTCCCGTTTCTCCCGCCCTTGCATTTATCCGCCGCTCCATCTCCACCTCATTCCACCTTCATCGGCGCCCAATACTTCGCCGACCGAAAACCTCCGAACTTTCATCAACGCTGTTATTTGTTGTGTACTATGAAAATTCATGATGTAACTTCCTGTGCAACATCACATAATTCAATACTGACTGAAAAGGTTAATAAGTAAGTCACTAATTAAGTTAGAAGTCTGGCCTGTGTTATTACCCTATATCACGCAGTTTTATCAGGGGCCCCGATGGTATAGTTGTTACCTCTCATCAAGGCGATAAGGTCTTGGCTCCCAATCACGTCGCACGTGGATTTCCAAAAGTAGGGAACGTGGCGGACGTAACCAATGGCCAGGGGGGAACTCCCGTTTCCGTAGTTCCATCTGAGGGTGTCGGTCCATTTCCTTTCCCCTGCCGGGAGCCCTTTAGTATATAGGTGTNGTGGGAAACGTGACGGACGTTGCCGTTGGTCGGCGGGTTTTCTCGGGAACTCCCGTTTCTCCCGCCCTTGCATTTGTCCACCGCTCCATCTCCACCTCATTCCACCTTCATCGGCGCCCAATACTTCGCCGACCGAAAACCTCCGAACTTTCATCAACGCTGTTATTTGTTGTGTACTATGAAAATTCATGATGTAACTTCCTGTGCAACATCACATAATTCAATACAGACTGAAAAGGTTAATAAGTAAGTCACTAATTAAGTTAGAAGTCTGGCCTGTGTTATTACCCTATATCACGCAGTTTTATCAGGGGCCCCGATGGTATAGTTGTTACCTCTCATCAAGGCGATAAGGTCTTGGCTCCCAATCACGTCGCACGTGGATTTCCAAACGTAGGGAACGTGGCGGACGTAACCAATGGCCAGGGGGGAACTCCCCGTTTCCGTAGTTCCATCTGAGGGTGTCGGTCCATTTCCTTTCCCCTGCCGGGAGCCCTTTAGTATATAGGTGTCTATACTGACCCAGGATGCACCATCCACACGATGTTTATCAATTTTACTGTCTTCCAAAAATACACCCTTCGATATGAAACCTAAGTGCAGCAGTATCTGACAGGTAGACAATGCACAACACTAGATAAAAAAAGTTTGAATTTACCCAGGGGCGCCAGTTCCTTAGGAGGGCACACCCAAGTTAGAATACGTATCTGAGAAATGTTATGGTTTGCGATGAATTTAAAGCAACTGCACAAGAAACGTACATATTAGAGTTTTATTTTAATTTGCGAGGACACACTATTGCTGATCAAATTACGGTAAATGTGTTGTTCCCAATGAACTGTTGGCAAGTTTATGGCTATAGAAATCTCAGCATCACAGCTAACAAACAAAACTGGCTTTGATTGATGTAGTTAGAAATATAACACTTAAAAAATTAAAAGTGGCTGCCAAAAGCCAGGAAGTAAGGTAACACATGTAGCAACTATAAACACACCCCAGATCGGTCACTAATCAACACCCTTAGTTTTGGGAGATTTTTTTTTTTTTTTGCAAATGGCGTAACTAACAATAATTTCCCATTAAAGTGAATTTTTTTTTTTTTTTTTTTTTTTTTTTTGTTAGCTGTGATGCGTCAAAGCTGTAATAAAACTATCAATTTGTTGGGGACAACACACTTACGCACAAACTGAAGGTCGACTCCAATTTTTTACGACAACTATTTGTTCGGCATTTNGACAACTATTTGGTAGGCATATGCGTGCTCTCGTGAATGAAAACATAATTTAGAAAGTAAGTTTTACTTGCAATAACTTTAAATGATGATTGTGTGCTGTCTCTGATATGAGCGACATGGGGAAGCATAGCCTCCCACAACACCATGTGCAAAAAACACGTTTCATATTCGGGGAAGTGTAATGCTACGCCTGAACAAACAAAGCTGCAACAACGTAATACAGCAGTGTTGTGGTTCTGTTTCCAGTGCAAGCTCGGACTACGGGAGGAGTGCACATATTTAAGGCAACCTTCTTCACACAGAAGTCAGTTCCGCGCTCGAGCCTTCAGCATAAATAATATACAGTAAGTACCACGGGGGCGAAACGGCGTGCTAGTGAAATCATACACTCTGATTGGCTGCGTGACACGCTGCGATAGGCTGGGCCGCCGGCTAGCGAGTATGTTACCATGGGCTTGATCGGATTGGCGAACAACGTTCCAACATTTTGCTAGCCACTGGCGCCATTTTGCTGGCAAATGCGGCCGAGTTCACGTTTCATCTCTGTATTCTTAGTACTCTGTGCCTTTGGTCTGCACTACACTTGTGAACGGAGATGCAATTAGGGTTACCAGACACTCAGGGTATAATAGGAGGACATTCATTCTGGAAAAGGAGGACGTTGCATTAAAAAAGGAGAACCAAACAAGTTATTTAGTGTCGAAAATGATCTATACTGGAGGACAATTCATTACACTTTTATCAGATGTAGCTTAAACTTAGTAATGTTGAAAGAAGAGTTTAATCAAGTCACTACCGTAAGAGGGGGTGGGGTCACTTTGTGACTGGGTGGGTGACTCTGTGACACAAATGTTTTTCACTATTATTCAGATTTTATTCGATTGCACACAGTTTGTTTCAAATGTTCAGTGGTTAAATCGGCACCACTGAATATCTGAATTATCTCATTGAAATAAGGACGTATTTAAATACTATTTTACGCGTCGCAAAGTCACTCCACATTTGCTTACGATAGTATTGAAAATAAACAAATTTCAAAGGTTTAATCAATAGCAAATATAATGTTCCCATTATCAGTAACATAAGATATGAAGGATAAGTGCCAGGAAAAAACTTGCATGCTTACAGTTTTACACAAAAAAAAATTTCACACACACACACTGCAATATGAAAATTGGATCTAAGTGAGAAATGACTGAAAAAGTATCGTGGACATAATTTACATGGTTTATCGAAGAACATACAGACGTTTTTATACGATTATCAAGTGAATGTTGGCAACATTTTGTTGCACGAAAACTAATAACATAAAATAAAAAAATACGTAAACAAATGCTATCATTATACAGGTCAAATGTGCTGGACACTTTTGTTCATCACGAAAAAACCGACCGGACGCAAAAATTGTTTAAAAAGGAGGACATGCTCTCGTTTGCCGGACGTCTGACAACCCTAGCTGCAGCCATGAGCTGTGTAGGCGAGTCCTGGCCAGCTGCAGGGTTTGCCGTTTACGCTGCGCCTCATTGATTTGTTCACAGATTCTAGGTTAATTCCCTCCGTCTCTAATGAACTCGCTGTCAATGAGACGTTAAGCCCAACTACCTACCTACCTAGGTTCATTCTCAACCAATGTGAGTCACAGAGTCCTACTAGGGTAGTTTTGGTTTTATTGTTTTCCATTGGTAATACTGCATGCTTATGTGTGGCTCTACGGCACTTGGCTTCCAGAAGAGCCCGCGCAAACGTTGTGTGGGAAAAAACTACCTGCTCCAACCCAGTTCGACTAGCTTCGACCGGTTAGCCAATCACACCAGCGCTGTTCACATGTACGCTACAGATTGAAATCATAGGTTTACGCGCACGCTGTCAAGACAGCTTCACAAGAAACAAAGTAAAGAAAGTCGTCTGTGCGAGATCTGCCTTGTCCAGCATACAGTACGTTCTGTAATAATGCAGTCCGCCATCACTTTCATGTGGCAAACCGTGTGCCATTGAAAAACCATGCGACATTACGTGTTGTATCGCAGTTCGATTATTGTCACATGTCACTAACGGAAATATTTTTATAATATAGACATGTGCGACGTAACAAGTACTGTTTCATTATGAGCAAATATTTGCACATTACGTCGGCGAAAACCCTTCTCTAGCATTGCCCGTTAGTGGTTGTTCTAAGCTGGCTTCCGAAAACCTGTACGCTTCAGTTAAGGTGTGTGCAATGCGTGAAGAAACTGTAAACGTGGATCACCTGCTTGACTACCGACATATCTGAACCGTGTCTACTGTCTATCTTCGGACCTCCCCCCCCCCTCTCGTAGGTCCTTCTTCGCTTCTGTAAAGGCACTATCAGGTTCATTTCGAGAAGTATCCATGGCCCAAATCGTAGCCATGTTTACCAAATACCAACAAAGCCGCATTATGAATATCCGGCTTGTTATACAGAATAAGTATACAAGAATACCAAATTTTCAAAGTCTATAATATCAAAACCAAACAATATACAACCGTGATTGACCAATCAAATTAACCGTGGAACCGTGAAGTTTGTTTACCGTGCATTCATAAATGTTCAATGTGACCACCACGAGCAGCCCGAACTACATCTATGCGATAATAAAACTCGTTCGACGCGCTTGTCAGCATGTCCGGTGTTACGTTCTGGATGGCAATCGTAATGCTTGATTCGAGGTGGTGAGGGGAAAACGATCTCGCATTCGACACGTCAATGTAAAGGGGGCGGTCTGATGTTTCCTTTCTGTGCCGAGAGATGACACTGGGAGCGTCTGTCATCGCACTATGAGCGTGTGTTGTGTGTTAGGCCGCATCACAATGGCGACGGAATAACAGAAGGAGTTCTGAGTTATTCAGTATGCTAAATGTGAATCGGTTACGACTGTCAACGTGAATTCCGTCGCAAATACGGACGTCATCCTTCCGATAGGTGGAGTATCGTACCCTGGTCTCGTCAGTTCCGTAACACAGGGTGCCTTTGCAAAGGCAAAAGTTCCGGGCGGCCGCGTGTGTCCGACGAGAATGCGCAACGGATTCAACAAGCGTTCGCTCGCTGTCCGAAAAAATCAAATCTACAAGCTAGTCGGGAAATGCCAATCCCTCAATTGACGGTATGGACAGTGTTGCGAAAGCGATTGCTGTACAAGCCATACAGGTTACAGCTAGTACAGGCTTTTACCGAAAGGGATAAAGAACTTAGATGTGATTTCTGCGTGTTCGTTCTTGCCCAGAACGAGGTAGATGATGGCTTCATGTCTAAACTGGTTTTAAGCGATGAAGCGACGTTCCATACAAATGGTAAGGTGAACCGGCACAACGTGTGTATATGGGGTCAGGAGCCTCCACATGAAACCACCGAACACGAGCGCGCTTCCCCCAAAGTGAACGTGTTTTGCGCTGTATCCAAAGACACTGTTTTCGACCCTTTCTTTTTTCACGAGACCACTGTTACTGGAATCCCTTATTTGGACATGCCTACAGAGTGGTTGTTTCCTCAGTTAGAAGAGGTGGCGGGGGACTTCATTTTCCAGCAGGGTGGTGCGCCATCCCATTGGCACCTAGCTGGTTGCGGATACCTGAACGAGACGTTGTNGTTAGAAGAGGCGTCGGGGGACTTCATTTTCCAGCAGGGTGGTGCGCCATCCCATTGGCACCTAGCTGGTTGCGGATACCTGAACGAGACGTTGTCTTAACGCTGGATTGGTCGAGGAGCAGCTAGTGACCAGGCTCTTCATCACTGGCTCCCAAGAAGCCCGGATCTTACCCCGTGCGATTTTTTTCTGTGTGGGTACATAAAGGATCAAGTGTTTCGTCCACCATTGCCGGCTAACATTGACGACCTCAAAACGAGAATTACAGACGCCATCTAAACCGCAACACCGGATATGCTGACAAGAGTGTGGAACGAGTTTTATTGTCGCGTAGATATCGTTCGGGCCGCTCGTGGTGGTCACATTGAACATTTTGAAGATATGTTAAACCAACTTCACAGTTCCACGGTTCATTTGATTGGTCAACCAAGGTTGTAGGTTGTTTGGTTTTGATATCATAGGCCTTCAAAATTGGGTTATTCTTTTATACTCAACCTGTATTTACGAGGCGTGGTTACATTCTGCCCTGCCGCGTATTTTTTACAGATTTCCGCGCTAGAATTACGGTAGACTTGGAAAATGAATTTGTACGGGAAAAGAAAAATATACATAACATAGTGTATGTACATGCATCAGCGTGACAATGACATATCACGTACATAAATTTACAACATGCCTATGATTTTTATCTATACTATGATACTGCTCAATACTTATTGGATGTATTTATAGCAGATGCTACATAACACACCGGTGATAATTATTTCCGGTCAAACCAGTTCTATTTTCTTTCCAGCGTGTTTATTCCATCCTCTCGGTTAGACAAGTTATCCGGCTGGTCTGCCGTGATTCAGAGGGCGTGCAAGTAGAACGTGTTCAAACGATATGAAAAACAAAAATTTCCCCGCCATGCCAATAACCTTGGCGATTGCGAAATACGCAATTCTCAGAACTTTATCGGACACTCTCTGAACAATTCGAACAATGAAGTCATTCGTAAGTATTTTTAAATCACACTCTCCCCAATCACTACTAATTTTTCAAAACAATTTAACATTAACATTAAAATAAATATATATAAGAAAAATCTGTGGGTACCCCACGTTTTACATTCGTAGAAGTATTTATATGGAATAACACTATTTTCAAGTTCACGAATACTGCATGACTGCAAATATATGAAACTCTGACATTTGGTGTAGCTAAACACAAAGAATTTCACTTTATAGATGAATTTAAAAATTTCATAAATGGAACGCATTCGTCAGGAACACTTTTTACGTTCGTCATTAAGTTGCTGACCACACAACGAGTGGATCGCGTCTTTAGAGGAATTGATACCTCGCGTCAGTTTTAGCCACAACGTATATATAGTTAGAAGGATAACCCCCATTTTTACCACGACAGAGCATAAATAATAATAGCTACCCGAAATTTCTTAATTTGTCACACATTTACTGCCTTGGTTATTTCCCGACTTGTAACAGCTGAGAAGAAATAAGTGATTTGTTTGTGCTGGTGACAATACTGATGATTAGAGACCCGGTAGTTTCGCAAGTTAATTTGACATTATTATACAGGTACTGTCAAATGTTCATAGGTTGGTGCCTTTATGATGAGCATTCCATCCTGTGTACTAGGTTGTACTGTGCGTGTCTCGCTCGGTATTTTTATGCACGTGTATTACCGGTTCACAGTCCTGAGGGGAGTTTCACGAATAGAATGGATTGACCCAATCACAAAAGCAATTAGAAAGTACAAGTGTTTAAAGTCTTCCCTAGCTCCGCTTCAACTCCCGAAATTCCCGGCTCTGTATAATAAATTTCAAATGAGAAAATAATCTTCGCGCAGCTCTGAGGGAGGACAGCTAGGAAAGGCAGTGTAGAGGGGGACTATCCCGAACGCTCGCCGCTGGAGGGAGGTAAACCACATGACACTTCTGGCGCTCTACATATCAAACTGATAACATCGCTCTCTACTACCGCGCTGTTAAATACCGCGCTGCGCGACTTAGGTTTTCTCGACAGGTAGGTATTTACACGCGCACAGGAACTCTCGCCCACCCGCTCCCGGCCGCCGTCACTACTGAACTGAACAACCCCACCCCTTCGAGCAGCGGCAATGAACTCTCCCGACTCGCCTGACGCGTTTTGGTCTTCCGCGCATTATTGGGATTTCACTATAGTGATGATTATAGCAAAATATATCAAACAATACAGACTTAAGTATATGTACCAAAGGCCATATTACATGATACCAGATTCTGTAAAATCTTGTGCAAGGTCTGCCGTAGCGGCCGTTATACCGGCTAGTATGGCACCCGTCATGGCATTTCACGCCTTGTACGGCCAGATTTCATACCAGGTTTGGTAATTAGACACGTCCTATTTTTCGTGGCATGTTCCATACCGGCTTTCGTACCTGGCCAATCACATCACAGTTTCAGAGCGAGCGCTCCCCGTGGCTGCTACGTGAAACGAGTTGATGAAGAATCCAAAAAGACGCCTCCATCTTAATTATACATCCGTGAGGTTGAAACAATTTGAAATAGATTTCAAATTCAACAAAGATGAATAATATTGGCGATAACTACTTTTAAGTACTGTTTAAAACTGTTTAAAATACTTAAAACATTATCTACACTATGAAAATATAAATTCGAGCCCTTATAGTAATATATAAACCGCATTAAAGGTGCTCGTATATCCGTGTCATTTTTGGGCTTAAGTTCGAAACTCCGTTGGACACTAGTTTTTTTCATAACATACTACATGCGAATTACTTGTTACGTAAAGAAAAAAAAACTACATTTCGCAAACGGTTAGTAATTTTCGTAAAAATTAAAAATAACAGTCTCGTAGTTTCGTGACTTCACCATCACTTAAAAAAAAAAATAATGAAACGACACCAGTAAGCAATGAATTATTGTAAAGGCTAACAGTAACATAACAATATTAAGATGTACTAGCTAGTTTTTTGTGGGCCCACGCAAGTTACTGACTTGTAGCAATTCTACGAATTGGGTTCATATCTGCTGTTCGAACCGCACACTGCGCACCCATAGAGGTTGTCAAATGCTGGTACGTGAATTGCTGTCGTGTAATATGAATCATCCATGGGCGGTTCATTAAGCGGCCAGTATACCGTCTCGTGCACAAGGCCTTGTAGCAGCTTGTACGAGACCAAGTACGGCAGCAGGTATAGTGTAATATCGGCTTAAGCAACGGCGGGTACCCCGTCCCGCCTTGAGATGAAGCCATGCAGCAACCTGACATATAAGCTATAGCCAACAGTATTAAAAAAAAAACAAGAAAATAAACTTAAGAAATAAACTTCTCTAAATGCAATGTCAACTTAAATTAATATAGATTTATTTAAAATGTAAACATAAATATTACATTTATTTCAAACTTATACAAAAAATCGTAAAAAAAAAAAATACACATACCGCACTAGTTAACATATCGGCAACCATTTGCGTGGTACAGGTAGGATATAATTGTAGTATAGAGAAAATATGATCGTCTTAAGCCAGTATTTACTAAGCTTATTAGACTATTACAGTATCCAATCCTCAATAATAAAAATGTAGTTATCTTTTGAAAGTAATATGACTATTTATAAGTGCACGATTCTTCTCTCTCTCTCTCTCTTTCTCTCTCTCTCTCTCTCTCTCTCTCTCAGTATAAAAGGATAGGAAGGTGCAAAATGTTTAACGCCTTTTTTTTCCTTTATTATAAAATCAAAATTGTTAGGAAAGCTGTATTAACTAACAGCCTATGAAGCATACCTTACTAACTGACAATAACACACTGGTTACTAAAATCATACCGAGTAACAAACTTTTCTGTACAAACCAACACGCATGTGAGATTTGTTTCAAATGAAATATTGCCATTGCCAAATATCGTGGTTCTACTAGGAGCAAACACATGATTTGCTTCATCAGCAGAAACACTTGCTTTAAAAAAAATGGTTGTATATCGCTATCCTTTTTCACATTCCATCGGCTGCAGGAAACTCTTGCAGCAAAACAAGTATCTGGACTGCTCAGCGGCCAGTACCTAATTCGGGCTGGACAAGAAGGATACATCAACTTCGTGAGGATCCGGGGGAAGGGGTAGAAGTATCTCCCAGAGCCCTGCGTTCACAAAAGAATGCGCCCACCCCTTGTTCAACGAGCTAGGGTGGCAGAGCAGGTAAATAAAAAACACGTCTGTTTGGCTCCTCCAGGCGATGCGTGGCGGCAAATAAAACACCGGTGAATACACGGTTCCCTTGGCACCCACTCCAGTATGGCAGTAGCGTCCAGTAGACGGCTGCAATAACGTACAGACAGATGTGTTTTTGCATCTAGCTTATGGCTATACAACAAATATTGAAGGAGAGGCTGTTTGGTAAGAAACACGTGGTACGTACAGTTAAATTACGAAGAAACGACTACAAGTCAATATTGTGTGTGTTCGTGGCACTTCGTTGAATACTGTCACGAAAGTGTGTAACAATAGTGATTCATTATAACAAGAAGTTAATTTTCAATATAAAAATAGTAATTATTTAGGCTACATAATTTATTAGAAAGCGCACGAATGGTCTTCTGTAATAATAATGATAATAATAATAATTTAACAAAATCTATCAGCGTGCCATAATAATACCATTTTCCTGAAAATATTTTTTTCAAAAAGAGCTATTTTACTCGAATTAATAACGGCAAAACATAATTTTACTAGGCAAATCAGTACTCATTTATAAAATTTTGTTTTGCTTATAACGGGATTTATTCTTGAACCTAGGTTTTCTGTGTTTATTTATGTGTCTGGTATAAACATTTAATTTTTTTGGAGGGGGGGGGGNGGGGGGGGGGGGGTCATACACATAGTCCCCATGAATAATTACATTAAAAATTAAATATAGATAACAGTTTATCACACAGTTAAACATAAATTACTGGAGAAGCAATGATTTTCATCTCGTAGCACTATAAGGCAACTAACTGATAATTGTTAGGAATGCACATAATTAAATTCCAGTCAGTTCATTAATTTGTATGTTTTAATTGTACCTGTTAAATTTAATTTTATCTGTATTAAACACAACTAATTTTTATTCTAGAATAAAATATTCGTGGATACGAACATACTTTATAAACTAGTTGNATCTGTATTAAACACAACTAATTTTTATTCTAGAATAAAATATTCGTGGATACGAACATACTTTATAAACTAGTTGTTATGAAAGTTACCATAGGCAACTGGAGCACACGAAAGCCAATTTTAAAAACTACAGAATATTTGTAGGTATTTTTAAAATACATGTTACAGGGCATAACGTCCAGAATAAAATTNCAATTTTAAAAACTACAGAATATTTGTAGGTATTTTTAAAATACATGTTACAGGGCATAACGTCCAGAATAAAATTACGTATTAAATGAAAAATTATAACAGTACTACGACTTCCTACACAAACGAATCTTAGGCCTTACTTGTTATTCGTTAGTTTTCATACATGTGGTGATGATTGTATTTACTACAGTATGTGGCAATGACGTACGTGGATTTTGTAATGTTCAATAGATACATTTTACGTAGGGCAAACTTTAATGGTCTTGTAAGTTATTTGCGAGTGCAGTGAGTTTCGTGGAGTTTCTATGTATAAAAGTAACGATTTCATGACAATATTTAAAAATTTTCTATTTCCTGACACGATTCTTTTCTGAGATTCGGGGATTTCTTGTACTAAAGTATCATTATTTGAATGCTTTACATTGGAAAATGAGCAGACCCATCTCACATTTATTTCCGAGGTGAGAATGTCTTCCGCCGCTACACATAAAAAAGGTAAAGTCAAAAAGTTTGCCACAAACGCGCGGGTTCGGAAGTCCGCCACTATATGTCACTCGGCTTTGCAACTCTCATATCAAACGAAGCATTATTTTGTACATACTCCATCGCAGTAAGTCTCGTAGAAACCATAATAATGTGTGNACTCTCATATCAAACGAAGCATTATTTTGTACATACTCCATCGCAGTAAGTCTCGTAGAAACCATAATAATGTGTGGACAAAAAAACACAGAGAGGCAAAATTGAAGACAAGTTGGGCATTCGTCAGTAGACGTACAAAAAACCAATCCGGATAATTGCGAACAAGAAATTAAGTCTGAAAGAAAAAATAAAACGCAACAAGTTGATACGACACAAATTTCAACAACAAAAATAATAAATATGGACATTACAACGAAGACAGTGTNACTCTCATATCAAACGAAGCATTATTTTGTACATACTCCATCGCAGTAAGTCTCGTAGAAACCATAATAATGTGTAGACAAAAAAACACAGAGAGGCAAAATTGAAGACAAGTTGGGCATTCGTCAGTAGACGTACAAAAAACCAATCCGGATAATTGCGAACAAGAAATTAAGTCTGAAAGAAAAAAAAAACGCAACAAGTTGATACGACACAAATTTCAACAACAAAAATAATAAATATGGACATTACAACGAAGACAGTGTNAAAACGCAACAAGTTGATACGACACAAATTTCAACAACAAAAATAATAAATATGGACATTACAACGAAGACAGTGTAGACAAACACAGTGGTATTCTACAAGTAAAGAGAGAATAGATGATCAAAATCTGCAAACACTGCGAGAGGACACGAGCCACTTCTAGTCTAGAGGCTCAGCTAATAAACAGCCAATGGAGTGTGCTTGGTTGCCTTTGGCTGAGGCATGTCAGGGTTCAAATCCTAGTGTCCTCCCTCCCCACACACATCAGTCTGCAGGTGTAGGTGTTCCTGTTTGGTTGTATTCCTCAACACGGGAACAGATTGCGGTTCCCGAAACATCTCGTCTGTTTACTTGTAGAATACCTAGAGTTCGTCTATACTGTCTTCACTGGTTTGAACTTTGAACATATCTGTAGGATTTATTCTGCAAAGTTTCTCGTCTGTGTTGTCTTTGTTATATTGTCCATATCCAGGAGTGACCCAGCCGGGTATTGAACCCGGTTCGCCTTGGTGGAAGGCGAGCAGTCTAACCGCTCAGCCACCGCGGGCCCCTAATTTTTTAGGACTGGCGCATGCTTGCTAATGGCGGATTTTCATATAGTTTGAATTAAACGTGCAGCTTCCCAAGACAAGCTTGCAGCAAGTGTTACTGATTAATATCACTACAAGCTTGACACGTGGAGACCAGTTAACTTGATTCAAGCTTGTTTCAACCTTGCTACAAGCTTACAAGCTTGTCATAAGCTAGATTCAAGCTTGAATCGAGCTTATCATGTTCTAAGAGGTCGAAAATTATATCCCGAAACGCAGTCTTGATTAACTACAAGTTGTTCCGAAAGTAATAAAAAATATAAAAAATAACAATCATTATCCAACCATGCATTTCAGTAATGTGCAATGGTATTTACAAAATNAGTAATAAAAAATATAAAAAATAACAATCATTATCCAACCATGCATTTCAGTAATGTGCAATGGTATTTACAAAAAGCACACACAACCGATAGACATACAAGGCTGCAATGTAACGTAGACCGCTTAGATTTCCTTTTTTTTTTGTCCATTCAGCATGTTTACAAAGACAAAAATTATATTTTGATTTTAAAGTTATGAATATGAAAGTGGACAACACCAATTTCTAAATAAAATTATAAGGAAACACGTCATTCNTTTTGATTTTAAAGTTATGAATATGAAAGTGGACAACACCAATTTCTAAATAAAATTATAAGGAAACACGTCATTCATATATTTCCCGAGGCAATTCCAACATATTTCTCAAAAATAAATAGTTTAAAATTTTGAATAATTTAAAAAAAAGTCGACAAAGACTCGCTCGCGGTTAATTAAGCACCTTTGAAATCAAACTTTGAAAACATCTCTACCTGTAACTGCATGTAGTTTATTGTAAACACTGGTAATTTAATGTAAAGATTGAGTGCTACACCTCCAAATATTCTGGTACGAATCGTGAAAATAAATGAAATGAATGGTTCAGTGCACAACTAGATCAAGTTCATGTATGGAATCCCATAAGGGAAGTAATGAAAAACATAAGCTTTAAGTAATAAAATTGATTATTTTTTCTAAAGAAAATTTAGTCCACAGCNAAAACATAAGCTTTAAGTAATAAAATTGATTATTTTTTCTAAAGAAAATTTAGTCCACAGCTTTATTAATATTTTATATCTAGAATTAAATATTGACAGCATTTAAATTTGTAAGAATTATTACCATTGTGAATTCTAACAGTAATTATAAAAAAAAAGATTTGTTCTACTCGTAGTCTGAACTGTCCAAATGTATTAAAGGGTTATTGTGCAAAATTAGTGATGCACGTACACACATGCGAGCAAACTATATATATATATAGACACACACATTCATCAATACATATCCATACACACATAAATACACACATACATACATTGGGTTACTCTCAATTTCAAGCGTGAGATAATCTCTTTTGCAAGATGAAAAAAAAAAGTTTAAAGGGGATAAATATCCTTAAAAATCAAGATTTTCAGAATTTTTTTAACTGTTATAAATTGAGATGAAACTAATTGATAACTGTAAGCTGTGAAATTTTGAGGAACGATATAGCTCACCTTCATTACGAAAATAGGTGCCATGTCATTTCTGTACAACAGTTTTATTACGGACATCAGTTATCACGCATTAGCAAGAGAGAATGCTTGCTTGGTGTTACATTCTGAAGCGAGCGGGTCTCGAGAAAAACCGCTGTGCTGTGAAACGGCGCGGTTGTCTATCTGCCAGCCATGCATTTTTTTTTATTGGCGGACTCCCAAAACCCACGATGCTAGCATGAGCCCCTTCGCAGTTCTGTGGACCCGCAGGCATTCATGTTCGTAAATAAGTCGGTAGGAGCATGGGATGAGTCTCAAAGCATGTCCTATACACCTTAGGTCGGATTCATTATGTTTAAAATGACGCCTGAATTGCGGATAAAGCAGGGTTGTCTGGTGCCATGCCGCAGTTGTAGCCACGAACACACATCGAAGGGGTTCCCAAACTGCTCCCCTCCTCCTCCCCAAAGCGCAAGAGAGTCAGTCTCTGGAGAAGGGGGGGCGTAGAATTATTAGAGAATCAGTGAATTTTCGTGTACATATCGAAACAGTACTGTAGCTCTCTATTCCTGGTAATGAAAGTCTGTGTGAGTCGCGTATTATAAAAATATATAATAATTTATTGGATTGTGTCGGAATAAAGTAAGGTTGTATGTTAGTTAACGAAAATATACATGGTGGGTTTGAAGCAGAATGACTGTCAGCCATGCTATCCATCTAATAGCATTTTATTTGCGTAATGAAAGGGGTTGTTACCACTCACCAAATTGACGCAATCGTCAGATTTCGATTCAGTTAATCACTATTCTGTAAGAAATTTGCTGTCTCGACATTCAGTGGCGCATGAATATTAGTTTATACAGCTACGAAAGACCCCAATAAAGTACAACAAATTTCGGAGAATTGTAATTTAACTCCCCTAAATTTCAGTTAAGGTAGAAAGTGTCCTCTATATATATATATAGACACACACACATACATACACCTCAAATGTATTTTCGTTAGGAATCACCCACGAAGTGTCGGCCGAATTCCGCCCCAACTACAGATTGAACACATTACAGAGTAACTTCTCAATATCTCGTTAAGACCCACCCAAACCTCTCCACACCAAATTTATCTACAGTGACACACATTCATAAAGTCATACAACCATNTACAGTGACACACATTCATAAAGTCATACAACCATACAGACACACGGAGAGAAATAAGATCGGATAAGCTTATTTGTAAGGAAAGTATCGCGTTGAGCAATTTTGGTAGTGTGTGTACTACTTTTCAATGAGTTGTGCATTTTTACAGTCAGGTGCAGTGCTCCATTGTAAGCCACTCTACTCCTACCTTAAAAAGCTACGGTGAACTGGCACATATAGCGAAGTTTATAAATAAACCAAAAAGACGTGCAAAATGCCTTTTATAGTATNAAGCTACGGTGAACTGGCACATATAGCGAAGTTTATAAATAAACCAAAAAGACGTGCAAAATGCCTTTTATAGTATACTTGCTGTTTCTTCGCGCTTTTTGAATCTAACCTTTGAAAAATCGCCCCAGGTATGACGCGTTTCGTTGTTTCCTAAATGTGTCATCTATCACAAGCGTTTTATACCTCTGTTAACATAAAAGTATCTTATTTTTTTGTTAAATTAAAGTTTTACCAATGTTTAAATTATTATATTTCATTTCTAATAAATATTTATAGGAACAGTGAGAAAACACGTGTGTNAAGCTACGGTGAACTGGCACATATAGCGAAGTTTATAAATAAACCAAAAAGACGTGCAAAATGCCTTTTATAGTAAACTCGCTGTTTCTTCGCGCTTTTTGAATCTAATCTTTGAAAAATCGCCCCAGGTATGGCGCGTTTCGTTGTTTCTTACGTACGTCATGTATCACAAGCGTTTTATACCTCTGTTAACATAAAAGTATCTTATTTTTTTGTTAAATTGAAGTTTTACCAATGTTTAAATTATTATATTTCATTTCTAATAAATATTTATAGGAACAGTGAGAAAACACGTGTGTNAAGTTTTACCAATGTTTAAATTATTATATTTCATTTCTAATAAATATTTATAGGAACAGTGAGAAAACACGTGTGTTGATAGCGCCTAGTAAGAAATATTTCTCATTAAAAATATTATTTCATCTGAGTGCGCACGAATTCGGTGCGATGTCGTTTGGTGTACTGTAATTTTCTACACTTATTTAAGCTTAGTTTGCACGAGGTGGAGAAATATCCTGGAAGTATAAATTTGGCAGGGCTTCAGAAAAGTGTGAAGTAACCGCGAATGAATAATAATATCTAAAAGGGCGATGACATTATGGTAGTAACGGTATTCCACGGAGGTGTTTTTATACGGGCACTTCAGATGTTTATGACTGCCGCTCCTCCCCTAGCTGGAGAGGGCGTGGCCACTTGTTACGGCGGCTAGTAGTGGTGGCGGGGAAGCAGGGGATCACAGGTTGCTGGGTTCACTCACGCTGTTTCTCACCTTTCACATCAATGAACCTTCACTGTTTCCTTTCTGAAACATGCAGTCTATCCGCGTGACGTTTCCACACCGAGCGTCCTGAAAACAAGCGGTTTTTATCGAGTACGGACCTTCGTGGCACGACCACGTTGACTAACGCTGCATGGTTCCTCGGTTCAAATATCGATTACGGAAAGTAAATCGATTGTAAAACTATTTCTCACTTTCTTCT
>NQII01006141.1:48763-114272 GCA_002778355.1 Clitarchus hookeri
CCGCTAAAAGCTCTCATGGTTTATTGCGGTACAAGCCCGGGACAGACGCAGCTGGTGGTGGGATCTCAGTGTCCCTTGGGCAGCTGCAAAATGCAGCTGTGTCCGCGCCCTGGTGCCTTCCGTTGTCTCCGGATGTCGTCTGCACGTGCAGGAACAGTTGCACGTGCAGAAACCTTTGGTAGCATGCCTTTGCAGCTGCGAGGCTCCTGGCGTCACTCTTCCGGCACGTCCACAAATCCCTTAATCCTTATTGCGGTCGTCCGCCGGTGAGCTTCGCCAGAGCATGTGTTCTGACGAATAAAATATAGGGACGCAGAATGCGTCATAGTAGTATAGAGTTAATAGCCCTATAAGATACAGATTATAATTAACAAATCCATATAATTACGTAACTGCCAGCAAATTAATTATTCCTTGATTTCTGCGACTAGGTGTCTTGAGAAAAGGCCGAAGAATATTGTCAAGGTTACAAAAAAAATAATTTTCTATAGCTCTTAGCTCCTCATTAAAAATATGCTCGAATTCTAATTTGCATTTAAAATTCACTTATTTTGTTTGCAGATCGATTAATGAACTATTACCCAGCATACTCTTACATATTTGGAATAAAAACAGTGCGGCATGAGTTTGGATCATTTTCAGTTCCACTACATCTCCGATGTGTAAACGAGTTTTGAATTTGGTGGCAGAGTATAAAAATTGCTCTTTCAGTGCTGACATATAGCTACGTATTGTTCCGAAGACGTTTTCCAGCTTCTCATAAACTAGTCAGTTTTCAAAGTGATGCTGAACGTTATTTCTGTGACTACACTGCCAGTTTTTGTCATACCACAACGAAATAAAGGATAAATATTGTAATATGTTGCGGGCGAAAATGTGTCGCAAGGTAATTTTTTTTAAGACGCCAGCTATGCAAAAATATTTTACAAAATATACGTTGATAGCAACATTGTAGCCTACTAAATCTATTCGGGGGGGGGGGGAGTTATCTCTACTTACCCACACGCTGGAAAAAAAATATGGTTTGATGGGGTGGAGGAAGGGTTGAAGCTGGTTACATATATAGCACGGGGCTTGTTTCAACTGTCTGCCGCCACTGTGACAGACGAAGTTGCACGCACACGTCTTCAGAGAGAGGAAGATAGCCTTGGGGTAGGAGCCGAAAATATTCCAGTGTCTACTGGCATCAAGAATGTCCCACTCGACATAACCTGAGAATTGTAGGTGATGCATTCAGGAAAATATGGTTAGTGAGGCTTTATGAAAGAAAACACCTTGGGGGAAACACATCTCAGTGCCAAGGATGTTGGGAAGGCCCTTACTAAAGTTTAAAGCGAGTAAGTGATACCTCCTTCCAGATCTGCCGTCGGAAATCACTGGAGGAAAAGTCCAAGGTTGTCCACATCGACCAAATGGAGCTCTACGAAGGTCAAGATGTTGGAGAGTCTGTTTGGAGCGAACAGACTTATTGAGGGGGTAGTGTTGCGCGCTGATTCCCGCACTGCGAGCGGACTGGTTATGCATAGTCCGGCACTGTAGGGGGATGACCCACCTCGACTTTCCCCTTGCCCTGGCAGACTTGCCGCTCCACCCCGGTGGCTGGGGGAATGGTTGACAGCCAACCTGGCTGGTGACACAGTCCCTCCTCCTCCCTACTGGGAGACTCAACGACTTGAAAGGATGAACAAGAATTTTCTGGTAATCCTTTAGTCGGCGCAGCGCAGCATTTGGAGAAGATTCTGGACAGGAGCCGACGACACCATAAATACCCCAGCAAACTGAGAGGAGTCAGTCTTTGTGGTAGCCATCTGGCTGAAGTTCTAACCTCCGGCAAAGTCTGGTGCAGAGTGGGCCATCAGCGAAGAGGACGGACGACGACGGAGGGTACGAGACGACGGCAGCCGAGTGTTCGTGCGGTGTAGACAGGCGAGAGGGCGTGGTACCTGACGAGTAGAAGGCTACTGTACATGAGGACGCTTGGAGCATTCTTAAACATTCCGGACTGGTGGAATGTTGACTTAGTTAAGGTGTGGCCGTATGAATGTATAAAACGGACTTTATTGTAATCAAAGGAACTTTCAAACATGGACATATAAATTATGAAATAATTCAATGGGTTTTGATACACTATTTATTGGGACTGATTCCAGTTATTTTNAACATGGACATATAAATTATGAAATAATTCAATGGGTTTTGATACACTATTTATTGGGACTGATTCCAGTTATTTTATTGCATTAATTTCTTTGAGGTCATTGTAAATTGTATACCAACATAATCGGGTTTTCATAATTTCTATTTAAAGCATTTACGTTTACGTTAAATCACTATTATTTTTTATAAATCTATCATAATCGTAATTTTTGTCAGCAGGCTAGGGCTGAAGTATTTCTGCGAAATACAGCAATATAGTTAATATACTGCAAATAGAAAAAATTCTTATAAATAATTACAAGCATGAATTACAATTTAGCATANAACATGGACATATAAATTATGAAATAATTCAATGGGTTTTGATACACTATTTATTGGGACTGATTCCAGTTATTTGATTGCATTAATTTCTTTGAGGTCATTGTAAATTGTATACCAACATAATCGGGTTTTCATAATTTCTATTTAAAGCATTTACGTTTACGTTAAATCACTATTATTTTTTATAAATCTATCATAATCGTAATTTTTGTCAGCAGGTTAGGGCTGAAGTATTTCTGCGAAATGCNGTCAGCAGGCTAGGGCTGAAGTATTTCTGCGAAATGCAGCAATATAGTTAATATACTGCAAATAGAAAAAATTCTTATAAATAATTACAAGCATGAATTACAATTTAGCATAGAATTTATTATTACAGTAAGTTTATGTGTATTCCTAGTTGGGTCATAGTTCAAACCTGATTTGGGTGATTGATGTCTTTGTGTAGACTGGGCGTGTTTGCAGCACGTCAGAAATCATGTTTCAAGCTTTTAAACGTACATTAAAGCAGTACCGCGGGACGCAGGAAGCGCAACCAGTGTACGGCCTTGGAATGGGAGCTGAACGTGAGGTTGGTCGTCTTATAATTGTAGACTGGTGCTACAATTTCATGTAAATTAAGTGTCAGCGTTCTCATGTGTATGGCCTGTTTAAATTTGTAGCTCAAGACAAGCGTTTTTTATATGTATTATGGATTACCCTGTCCTGCGCACTGACTCTGCTTCAGTTCAGGATGTAGTCGCTCGCACTGTTTTTGAGAACTCTGCCACTTTGCACGAAGAATGGTTCCGGACATACGAAACTCGAGAATAAGCAGAGTTTTTTGAACACAAGTAAAACAGTTGATTGTACAATAAATAGGCGTAAACTTTTTATTACTTCAGTGAGGCCGCCCGTAATTTACATGGTTTTGCGTTGTGTGTCAGTTCCTCAAGTAATTTGTAAGTAGCGAGCGAGTTGTCGAAATATTAAACCTCCGAAATCGCACTTGGGAGGAACTGGGTTCGAATATAGGTTCAATAATTTTTATATCGGTTTTCCATGGTTTTAGAATAAAAGTTTCTAAAATTTCTCTGGTATTCATGTATTTGTTTACTTCGCCCTACAGTACAAGCATTACGTCTGAATTATTAACTTATAACTATATTTAAAATAACGTAATATCTCATTTATTTTCACTTTTCAATTGTGTCGATCGTAGCATAAATATATGTGAATAGTTTAGATGTTATAAGTGTTCTGCAATGTAAGATAAATAGTTACATGACTACTGAGACAGTTTAGAAGCTCTCCTTCTTAGTAGACTTAATTATAAGAAATTAAAAAAATACCAATATGTTGGGTGAGACCGCGTTGGCAGAATGGCATGACTCCAATTGAACTCAAAAGCTCTAACAAACATTGTAAATTATTATCATGCCAGTTGTTCCATTGTTAATGCATTCACAAATGTTTACAGGTTAAGTTTTCAATTTACTGTACAACATTCTAACAAGTGCATGATGCTATTCCTGGTCCCAGACAAATTTTGCAACATCGACAAATTTGAGGCAACAGTGTGATCATTAAATTCGATTGTAACTCTGGACAATGCCGGCTAGGAACGTTCGCCCTCCTCATCCAAGCATTCTATTTGAAATATGAACGTGTTTTCACTCATGTGGGTGCCACTGACTGCATTACTGAGAAATGATATGGATGTAGGGCTCAAAGAGTGGTATATTAGTCCCATCTCAAGTGAGTAACACACAGTGGTTTTGTAATATTGATTATTTTGGAACTATTAAAAATATGGCGACGAAATTTTTTACTGTATAAATAAAAACTTGAAATGTTTGAGCTAGAGTTATACTTTTTAATATTCTATCCATGTCAAATAAACTTTGAGCATAATTTTAAGTTTATTGGAAAATAAATGCTTGAAACAAAAATAATATGGCAATCAGCTATAGTTTCCTAAGTAAAATCATGCTAAAAAAAGGTATTGTCACGGCATTTAATTTAATGAAATTTAACTAAAACTGTAGGTATGTTTTGCGCATTTTGAGGCCCTTCTCGTGATTTTCCTCGCCCTGCCCAAGTGGTTATCGCGAAGGGAGGGGATGGGCTGCCACAGTAGGGGAGGTATTGTCTGCTCTCAAGGACAGGCGTGTCCTTAGGCTTGCCCGAGGAGGCTTGGACCTGAGGTTGGGACATCCCGCGAGATCGCTCGCGCGATTGTTCGCAGTACTGGGTTGTTGACGTGCTTCACTCTGCTGCATTCCTTGCCTTCTACTACAACGAATTCTTAGGGACACTTTTCCAGCCGTAATTTATCAAACCACTGAACATATAAATGTTTTCCACTAGTTGCGATGAATTTATTGAAGCGTAGCTTGATGTATGAATGATTAAATAATTAAGAATATTTGACACAAATAGACGAATGTCGTGTTTTCCAAGTCGAACGTGGGTCCTTGGTTAGCATAGAGGCTAGGGCTCTCATCTCTCACACAGGCAATCTCGGTTCTCCCGGAGGTGTTACGCTCGGGTTTTGACACGTGAAAATAGTGTTCGAAGATGCTTTTGTTGGGTGGATTTTCTCGGGTGTGTCTCGTTTTCCTTGGCGTTGCATTCCAGCGTTGCTCCATATCCTTCCCAATGTCATCCTACTCGCTCTCACGCAAGCCTATTGGTGCTGCCCAAAATCTCTAAACTCTCAAATTAAACATGGAACTGGCTTAGCCGGCTAACTTGTCAAGTAGACCTACCTATACATTCTTCTTAATGACAAAATAAGAGCTAAACGATTTACAGGCTAACAACAATATAAGAACTACAAAGTGTATGCAAGTATACGAAATTTTGTCCAATTTACCTTTCAAGGGTGCCTAATTTCTATTTATTGTTTTATTGTTATTATTTCCGATAGCTATATGGAGATGCGGATGCGAAACCTTTGCTTGATTACCATTCCTATAATATGGAAATACATGTGATAATAATTGCTAACCTGAGAATCATATCGCTTCAGAAAGGGAGGTTTTGTCTATTTTGTTACTTACTTTTCAGATTCAAGTAGATTTTACATTTTTTTTAAATATATGATTGTATAACTTTCCGTTTATTTGTTACAGCCAATGTGTCTCGGCTACTGATTGATCCACGCATTATGCTTGCTGCTCATGCTATAAGTACCTCTGAAAATAGCTTGCCTCATTTACATTACTTTTAACACAGCCAATGATAACTTTGACAAAGAATCAGCATATTATAGCGCAAGTGCACTTTGCTAAAACCAAATGAATGAATTACAGAGCCAAGCCGGAATGTTTATTCTCGTGCTGTATACATTTTCCCGCCGATGTTGGTGATGGCAAGCATGCATTAGCGTTGCCGAACTGTTGAAAATACAAAATCGTTTATGAAATTACGGCACGTGTTTTACGTCCCAGATTAAATTTATTTTGCCAGTAGCTGGTGTAAGAGTGAATGTTGCCATAAATTAATTTTAAATTCATATTTATTTTTGTAATAAATTATGCATTATAAAATATTAATCGTAAACCAATAAAGCAAGTTCATCGTCATAAAGCATGAAAACATAAAAACAATAAGATAAAATTTGTTTACAGTTCGTGCAATGGCAACATAAGGGACGCCAACATAGACATGAACAAGCAGAAAATATTGGCAGTTACAGACCGTTAACGTCCCAGCGTGTGCTGAAGTTAGACGGTAGGACTTCGTTGCAAACTGTGGTCATGCAAACTGTGGTCAAACATTTTAACCCATTCAATCTCCGTGTCCATGAGCGAGGACATGATGCACACGTATGATATTTATGGTTGCAACTGTACACAAGCAATCAGTGGCCGGTTTTGTGAGCGTCTTCCTCTCGAGTAATCTGATTTGTTTATTTTTCTGCACCCCTGGTGTATGAATGGTTAATGCCAACATCAACGAACACGCAGAACGTTGTTCACAGATTACGGGAAGCACACCCATTACAAGTACAGAGCACATCATAAAATAAAATTATTGCACCACTGAGCTCGGAAACTAAATCGAGACTGAAAGGGTTTAAGTGTTCTCCTGAAGTTCTACAAGTGAGTAGATNAATGCCAACATCAACGAACACGCAGAACGTTGTTCACAGATTACGGGAAGCACACCCATTACAAGTACAGAGCACATCATAAAATAAAATTATTGCACCACTGAGCTCGGAAACTAAATCGAGACTGAAAGGGTTTAAGCATTCTCCTGAAGTTCTACAAGTGAGTAGATGAGTCATCCTCCTGGAGGTGGCTATACAAGTTTTTCGTGGCATGGTTTTGGTCCGGTGATTTTAGTACGGGGGCCCATGAAGGCCAAGGCGTAAGAATAGTTTCGGACAATTCAGTGCTACCCACACCGTCGCAGCAGTTTGGAGTTAGCCCATTTCCTTTCCCGCACGACGGTGCACACTTCCATAAAAAAAAACTCTAACAAAGTGGTCTGTGGTCATGAGTGTGAATGAAATAGAATGGCCGGCCCAGAGTCCTGACCTCATTCCACTGAACACTTTTGGGGTGAGGTTGAGTGCCAATTAGCTGAAAACCAGGTCAAAGTACCCACGAAACAAGGTTACCATTATGCTGGAGGAGGAATGGAACCAAATTCCTGTNAGCTGAAAACCAGGTCAAAGTACCCACGAAACAAGGTTACCATTATGCTGGAGGAGGAATGGAACCAAATTCCTGTAGACACCTTTGACATTGTTGATAAATACTGCTCGAAGGGCGAAAGTCACGATAGCAGCGAAAGGCGGATATATTCCGCACAACACGATAAAACATTTCTGTACTTGTAACCAACAATTATTTGGAAACTAGTTAGCAAAANCGGATATATTCCGCACAACACGATAAAACATTTCTGTACTTGTAACCAACAATTATTTGGAAACTAGTTAGCAAAAATTTTCTTGTAATTCTACTTCTGAAATGTATATTTACAAGACATTATTTGAGAAACATACAAAATTCTTTATGTAGCTCAGTATTTATAATAAACATGAAGTCTACGACACTTGCTTGTTAAAATTCGACATTAGTTTTACGCATTCTACGCTNTCAGTATTTATAATAAACATGAAGTCTACGACACTTGCTTGTTAAAATTCGACATTAGTTTTACGCATTCTACGCTACGGTTTTATGAAATTTATTCTAATTTTTATTTGTAGTTTTACAAAATTATTTTTGGGGACTAGACTCCAAAGAATTCCTTCTACAAATATGAAAATAATATAGTGCAGTTCTCTGTTAGTACGTTCTGCGGTTGTCCGATTTAGGTCTCTGGCAACATTGATATTACTGATGGTAGTGTGGGGCGTCTTGGCTGTAAATTAGCCACTGACGAAATGCAGGTGGCAGTTTCCGAACACCAGTCACAATAGCAAGGGTATTTGCAAGTGAAAAATTATCACTGCTTGTGACGGTAAATCCCCAGGCATTGTCAATATTTCAGTTGTTAATATCCCTTTCAGACCCACATTAATTTGCAGTTTCAGATTTTACAAACGAGCCATTTTATGATGTACTTAAGTTGACATAACATTAGTTTTGTTGTTCCATCTAATGAGGTGCAAGCTTCGTGTTTGGCTACAGTAATATGAACCAATCGTAACCTATACCAGTAGCACAGTTTACAAATGAGAGTAACTTACAGAGACGATAATTTGCCATTAGACCTGACAGTGTACAGTACCGGCGAAATACAGCCCNACAAATGAGAGTAACTTACAGAGACGATAATTTGCCATTAGACCTGACAGTGTACAGTACCGGCGAAATACAGCCTCCCTGTGCGCTGTGTAAACTGGGTGTGAAGGGGACGTTAGTATATAGTTTAACTGTGTCTGGTGACTCAGTAGGTTTGAAGACAGTAAGATGTGAGGTTAATATCGCTGTATTCAATGGAATAAGCCAATAGATAACAAACTCGATAAAACTGTTTCGTGATACTGTGCATACGTTTCTGTGACATTGAAACACATTCTTATTGCCTGTTGGTGGTAATCAAGTGATGGTAGTTGTGCTCAACCGTCATCAAAATATAATGTTTGGCCACGTTCGTGAACCGCCTGCGAACTACCACAACTCCCAGCAGGTTTGTGATGTCAAGGAGAGAGGAGTAGCCAATTAGGACCGACCAGCCACCTGAACTGTCACCAGTACTACAAACTCTGTTAAAGCTCTAATACGACAACCTAAACGGACTGAGTCCATTACCAAACATTAGTAAAAAAAACATTAACAAAAAGAGGACGCCACATACAAATAACAGATAGAGAAGAGAATGACAAAAAAACTTACAAGTAACGGAGATCATATAGGTCTTTAAAAAATCGCTCAGGAACAATAAACCACCAAACAAACAAAACCTGATCAGAAAATAACCGCAACAAAAAAAGAAGCTCAAGGGAAACTAATCTGGAAAGTACAGTATTCAAACAAATTTAATAATGAAAATTTCTTGTAAATATGTTAAAATAACAACTAAATTATTGCGAAATAAAAAATATTGTATTAAAAATTGATGGGACATGGACAACAATCGAATAAATATTAATACAACAAAGAAAATCTGAAAATAAAACATTTCAATGCCGCTAAAAACTAAGAGCAGAATGCCATAAAAGGAAAATAAAACAGTCAGCCTTCATAAACAGCAATAAAAATGTATTCGATCAACAAAGGAATTAAAAGGTATATGGCTGCCAAAATGAATTAGAATTAATTTGTTTTATTTGTATCAGTATTGAACTGCTTTGTTTTCTAATATTTTTCTGCTGTATTAATGTTGATTTTGGTTCGTGACATTTTAATTTTGTATTTTGGGATTCATTTTTTTGTACTATGTTCGTTTTTTTTTTTTTTACAACAAAAATGTTTGCTAGTTAGTTGACCGGGTAGCATATTTTCCTGCTCGGTTATCATAGTGGTTGATCTGTGTTGGGGTAGTTTCCTGCCCGGTTTTTTTTTTTTCATTTGTTTGATATTTTAATATTTGTTGTCGATGTTGTAATGACTGGCAGTATTTTCCTTGCCTCTTGTTCTTTGTCGTCCTGATTTCAGTTTGTTTTTTCCTTGTGGTGTCCTTTCTTTGTTAATATATTTTTTACTTGGGCTAGGCAATGGGATCAGTTCATTTGAGAGATTTGAACGACTCGCCTCCCACCGAAGAGAACCAGGTTCGATTCCCAGCGGAGCCGCTCCCGAATTTTCACACGTGGGGGGCGTGCCANCGCCTCCCACCGAAGAGAACCAGGTTCGATTCCCAGCGGAGCCGCTCCCGAATTTTCACACGTGGGGGGCGTGCCAGACAATGCCGCTGGTTGGCGGGTTTTCTCGGAGATCTCCCGTTTCACCCGCTCTTGCATTCCGGCAATGCTACATACATACCTCACTTCACCCTCATAGGCTCTCTAGTCCCCGTTGTTAACAACTGTCCTGGTCTCTCAACTTCACTCAACCATAAGTAAAATTAACATTGCCATGGGCCTGGTCACTTTATTCATGCGTCGGTGANACAAATGAGAGTAACTTACAGAGACGATAATTTGCCATTAGACCTGACAGTGTACAGTACCGGCGAAATACAGCCCCCCTGTGCGCTGTGTAAACTGGGTGTGAAGAGGACGTTAGTATATAGTTTAACTGTGTCTGGTGACTCAGTAGCTTTGAAGACAGTAAGATGTGAGGTTAATATCGCTGTATTCAATGGAATAAGCAAATAGATAACAAACTCGATAAAACTGTTTCGTGATACTGTGCATACGTTTCTGTGACATTAAAACACATTCTTATTGCCTGTTGGTGGTAATCAAGTGATGGTAGTTGTGCTCAACCGTCATCAAAATATAATGTTTGGCCACGTTCGTGAACCGCCTGCGAACTACCACAACTCCCAGCAGGTTTGTGATGTCAAGGAGAGAGGAGTAGCCAATTAGGACCGACCAGCCACCTGAACTGTCACCAGTACTACAAACTCTGTTAAAGCTCTAATACGACAACCTAAACGGACTGAGTCCATTACCAAACATTAGTAAAAAAACATTAACAAAAAGAGGACGCCACATACAAATAACATATAGAGAAGAGAATGACAAAAAAACTTACAAGTAACGGAGATCATATAGGTCTTTAAAAAATCGCTCAGGAACAATAAACCACCAAACAAACAAAACCTGATCAGAAAATAACCGCAACAAAAAAGAAGCTCAAGGGAAACTAATCTGGAAAGTACAGTATTCAAACAAATTTAATAATGAAAATTTCTTGTAAATATGTTAAAATAACAACTAAATTATTGCGAAATAAAAAAAAAAATTGTATTAAAAATTGATGGGACATGGACAACAATCGAATAAATATTAATACAACAAAGAAAATCTGAAAATAAAACATTTCAATGCCGCTAAAAACTAAGAGCAGAATGCCATAAAAGGAAAATAAAACAGTCAGCCTTCATAAACAGCAATAAAAATGTATTCGATCAACAAAGGAATTAAAAGGTATATGGCTGCCAAAATGAATTAGAATTAATTTGTTTTATTTGTATCAGTATTGAACTGCTTTGTTTTCTAATATTTTTCTGCTGTATTAATATTTATTTTGGTTCGTGACATTTTAATTTTGTATTTTGGGATCCATTTTTTTGTACTATGTTGGTTTTTTTTTTTTATAACAAAAATGTTTGCTAGTTAGTTGACCGGGTAGCATATTTTCCTGCTCGGTTATCATAGTGGTTGTTCTGTGTTGGGGTAGTTTCCTGTCCGGTTTTTTTTTGTTTTGTTTGATATTTTAATATTTGTTGTCGATGTTGTAATGACTGGCAGTATTTTTCTTGCCTCTTGTTCTTTGTCGACCTGATTTCAGTTTGTTTTTTCCTTGTGGTGTCCTTTCTTTGTTAATATATTTTTTACTTAGGCTAGGCAATGGGATCAGTTCATTTGAGAGATTTGAACGACTCGCCTCCCACCGAAGAGAACCAGGTTCGATTCCCAGCGGAGCCGCTCCCGAATTTTCACACGTGGGGGGCGTGCCGGACAATGCCGCTGGTTGGCGGGTTTTCTTGGAGATCTCCCGTTTCACCCGCTCTTGCATTCCGGCAATGCTACATACATACCTCACTTCACCCTCATAGGCTCTCTAGACCCCGTTGTTAACAACTGTCCGGGTCTCTCAACTTCACTCAACCATAAGTAAAATTAACATTGCCATGGGCCTGGTCACTTTATTCATGCGTCGGTGAAGTGAATTCGTAAAATTATTACCAAAGTAAATATTTTACAAATTTGCTTATTTTAACACGTAGACGCATAAAAAACACAGAGAGTAAAAAAATTATGCAACGCCAAGACATGGAATTGGTTTCCCTCCGTCGTTACCAACTTGACTGGGCGCGCGCGCCAGCCAGTGAGTCCATTATAATACACGCAGGTAAGGGTAGCGACATTTTTCAAAGGTTGATTTCAAAAGTGCTTAATTAACCGTGGACCGTCTATAACATACGTGTCCGGTGATCAATGGCCATATAGTGAGAGATTCGGAGGACGTGGTACTTGAGAAAGTTGTCTGGAATGCTGCCAGTAAGCGGCAGTGCGGGTGATGGTGTGCAGCAGTACACGTCGGCAAGCAACATTCGCAAGTCGTTAGTGCAGGCAGGGCCGGATGTGTCGCTGAGCTCATTTCCACCGCAGAGCAGTGCTGAAGGTGAACTGCAGTACCGTGGGAATTATCCCGTGCGGCGACCGTGCCGCTTTCTGCCTCAGCATCCCACACCGCCACTTGCTTTAGTCTAGTCCCTGCACTCTGCGAAAATAACTGCGTCTACCCCCAGCGAATTGCGAGCTCCGGCTCCTGAATGTAGTTTGCTGTTTACCCCGTGGAAACACTTTTTGGAAGGTTTATAAAGTTTTTGGTAGCACTTCCTGAGCGTTGATTGCTCCGTACACACAATGAAGAACATCAACTGTAGTTCATTAGTTAAGCCGGTGGCGGGCAACGATTCTCGGGGTAGTGCAGCGAGAAATATGCTGAAACACCCCCACTCCTACTCTGAAACTGCAGTAGTGTGCATGGAACTCAAGTACACCAACATACAGATATGCAATACATATATAGCTATATAATGAATAATTCATTTCATAAATGCCTATTTCGCAATTCGCTGGGGGTACATGCAGTTATTTTCGCAAAGTGCAGGGACTGTGTAACATAATTTTGCTACATATGCTACGTAAGTTGTGGTATCTGTCGCTTGAATTACGTTGCAGTGTGTTTGACATCCGCGTTTTTTATTAAACCTATTAACGTGTTCACATTATACCGACATACAAGTCAGTGAAGATATTTGGGTGGCTCTTAACATCAAGGTCTTGAGAGTCGATGAGGGTGAAGCGAGGTGAGTATGGAGCAGCGCCGCGATGAAAGGGCGGGGTAAACGGGAGATCTCCGAGAAAACCCGCTGGCCAGCGGCATCGTCCGGCACTATTCCGACATGCGAAAATCCGGGAGCGACCCCGCCGGGAATCGAACCCGGTTCGCCTTGGTGGGAGGCGTCTAATCTAACAACTACGCCACCGCGGCCTTACCGATATACGAAAAGAAAACACACTTCAGACAAGGTAAGAGTCTAATTTTGTATCTAGATTCTGAAGATACTAGGTTTCATGACTTGGTATCGAAGATAAATTTACAAAATTACCAACGTAAATACGATAATTCTTGATTCGTACAAATTTAAAGACGTTAGTTCAACACTAAGTATTAATTGAAGTCACATGATTTAAATCCAACTGTTGGTTCACCTGCATTAGCGGTTTATCTTCTATCAATTTTGACTACGAGTTTTATCACAAAATTCAAAATTGAAACTCGGGCGAACCGCAAAACAAATTTACAAGAAATATTCTCCATGACGTTTTAATACTATTACGTATTAATTTTGTTCCATTCTGAGATTTGTACAACAAAAATGTAAATTTTAATTATTATATAACTCGTTTCATTGTTTTTTTTTAAGGCTTTTCCTCTATTGTGATACTTTTTTTCAGACTGCAATTTCATATCACAGCAAAAAACAATGTAATATACTATAAATGGAAAAAAAAAAATTGCCTCTTCTTGACCACTCTCAAACAGTCCCACCTGATTGGCTGCAAGCCACAATGCATTTTACCGTGCTTTATGTAANTTAAGGCTTTTCCTCTATTGTGATACTTTTTTTCAGACTGCAATTTCATATCATAGCAAAAAACAATGTAATATACTATAAATGGAAGAAAAAAAAATAGCCTCTTCTTGACCACTCTCAAACAGTCCCACCTGATTGGCTGCAAGCCACAATGCATTTTACCGTGCTTTATGTAAAGGATAATTAATGTGTCAATACAAGAAAGGGCCTATGAAATTGTTGCCCTAGTAAAAGAGTATTCTTCAAAATGTATTTTTGCATATCACAGTTCATCGATCCATCGAATAAATTTAATGGCCGTAGTCCAAACCAACAGAAACAGCACAATATTATTGGTAAAAAAATGTACTGTTGCCATGTCCGCACACGTCCGTCCTAGCGATGAATCATGTACCGTGACTAACACTGGTGCACGGCTTCACAGTCCAATGATGGCGTTGTTTGCACCACTCCAAACGATGTCGAGCATTGATGCTTACGATCACTGGTTTCCTGGCAGCGGTACGACTAAGTGCTACCACTTGCCGGCGTCCTCTACGTTAACTGCGACGGAAGTCCTGTGCAGTAGTCCACGCGGCTGTATGACGACTGGTTCCCACAACACACTTCTGAGTTCTACGGTCTCGATTAGTCATTTCCTTAGGTTTGCAGAGCAGTGTTGCCAACTCATTGGATTTCCCGCTAGATTTGGAGGAATTTAACTTTGGGTAAATGCCGTGCTACGACTCAATATAACCCACGGATAACAAAAATTGAGAATGTTGTTATAGTAGGGCCTAATACTACAATAAAATTACGTTAATATTAGATCAAATAAATGTAACACGCTTTATCTACAATACAAAGTTTCGCGTTAAATACACAAAGGTGCTCCACACGAATATTGTATGCCACCAGCCAAAGCAGCAGTATTGCATTGTGGCGGCTTATGCTAGCGAAATTGTCCGAATGGCAATATTTAACAGCGATATAAGAGGGTCTGAAATGCTCAGATATGAATCTTACACTGCCAACGGCGTTTAAACAATCTCAAATTTCGACACTGGTGTAAATGGGAAATTAGCAGAATGAGGTGGCTGCCCTACTTGGAGTCAACAATAGTGATGTGTGTCGTGTGTGGGAAGAGCACCGGGAAACACATTCCGTGGCTGATGCACCTCACAGTGGTCGTCCTTGTGCCACTACAGTGGCGCAAGACCAGTTTATTTATAGTGGTCGGCGCCAGGAAACGCCTACAGCCTCTGACCTGCGACGAGACCTTCGACGAGTGACTGGAGTGCAAGTGTAGACGCAAACGACTTGGAAAAGGCTTCACGAGGATCACAAACATGCCTACAGCCACATTAAGTGTCTTCCCTTAAAACATCGTCACCGAACAGAACGACTAGCTGAGGGGCAAGCACGCCTTGACCGGGAGCTGACCGCGTGATTTCATGTCGTGTTCACAGACAAGACGTGTGTGTCTGCATCCTCATTCCTGACTCACTTTCAAAAGGCGGGGCTGTCGTGTGAAACTGGACTGGGACTTCCGTTGATATGGTAGTGGCAGCACCTTTATCTGCTTCGTAGATTTATGCCACTCTTGACTTCCAGCTATGTGTGGGAGAGGTTCTGGAACCTCTGTGCTAAAATTTGCCACTATTTCATTCTCATGGACGATATTACTCATCCGCGTAGGGTAATGCAGAATTTCTTGCACAAAGTCACCCGGTATGTACTTCGTGGAACATGCTTGTGGGATGTTAAAAAGTTCAATCTCAATAATCGTTGAACTTACCCTGGTACTCTGGGAGAGAACATTCGTACTGTTATTGAGGGGTGGTTCAAGAAATTCTGGGCAACCTCACTTGAAGCTTGTTACGACATGATTTAATTAATGCATGGGGAGGCCATATTCGCTAATGTGTAAATGAAATGACGGATTACGTAAGGTTGAGTTTCGGGTGCTATGAGCTATTTATTAAGTACATTACGCGTCCAATCATCTGTTTACTAGAATATTTTGTTGCATAATCTTCCCAATAATATCAGTTACTCAAAACTTTTTTTGAGTGAAATTATTTTTAAAAAAATTGCGCGTGTATTTATTTAAATTTAAAAAGAAATATCTTAAATTTTTGTTAAAATTTATTGTTTGGAGCACGAGTAGTAAGTACTTTCTTTGGTTTCGTAAACATGCCACGGTAATGAAAACTTTGCGTTACAGATAAGTTTAAGGATATTGCATTTGTTTACTTTTGCAGAAATTACGTACCGTGCTTGCAATTATCCTACCGTGATATTAACAGCCACACACAAAAACAACTTACACCTATATAAAAACTTTATATGAAAATTAATTATGAAATTTACTTTGCTTCGGAGAAGAGGGTTTTCTGGATCCTGCATTGCACAAAGAGGTGGAGCAAAAGAGAAATAAAACCCATACATTTAAAACCTTCAAAACAATACTTAGACTATTATTCTTTGCAAGCAATCACGAACATCTCGCAATCGTTGTACATGGTTATTTCTTAAACACGAAAAATATGAGTTTAATATGAAGACACAATTTTGATCATTTATTCAAATTAATCTCGGTTAGTTCTAACTTCTTCTTATTAATTATTAACCTGTTATCGTTAACGAAAATTTACTTAAATTGAAAGAAATAATAAAATCAATAATTAATTCAGTTAAATATGTATCAATGCTAATCTATTGTGAATGGCCGCCACTGTACATCCTGGCTTGTAACTGTTGTGCCAGAAGCCCCCAATGCACTGCTGGGTGTTGTGTATGTGTTCTTCAGTCCGATGGCCGGACTGCACTCCAGGCGTCCATTGGAAACTGTAGCGCCCAAGGCAGGTGAGGCATGGCGATTGCGAGATGATTTACTGTTGCCTTCCGCTCTACGAAGGTGAGTTCGAGGAAACTTTCCAATCTTGAAAATCCCTCACGCCTAGACGAAAATAATCCAGGACCTTAGGTACCATTAGCCTGGCATCCTGAACCCCTGGGACTAAGCCGCCAATTGGGACTGCTTGTAGATAGTGTCATTATGCTGCTTAGTCATTTTTAGCTGACAATAAATTAAAAAAGAAATTCACAAATTAGCGTATATGACATACAAGGTTCGAGGAAAAAACTGAATTAAGCATTTTTTTCGAAGCTTTTTATTGTAGAAAACATTACCTTTTTTTTTAACTGTTTGAATTTTAAGGCAATGCCATAAACATTGCATTTCTCAAAATCCTTATTTGGACATAAATATTTATGTTAAAACAGCAACACTTTAAATATTTTTTAATTAGGCTAAATACAACATATATCATGACGGAATTGCGATGGGAACTTCCAGGTTTCTGTCAATTTTCAAAGAATGCTGTGTTAAGGAAAAACAATACATTTCAAAGTTAACCGGCATTTTTAGTTCAAAGTGATTACAGACTATTCGTGGTAAAGTGAGCACTTTTGAATGCCCCCTCATTTAGAATAATAGTCAATAAATATATTTTATTTTAGCATTAGACGTTAACTTTAAAACGCGGTGGAATATACACACTGTGTTTATTACTTACATGGCAATATTTATTTTAAAAAGGTGGTTAAAGGATAAAAAAAATGGCTGAAAGGAAAAAGCAAACTAGGGCCTCAAAAGTGCTCACTTTAACGTGAACAACCTACAGTTCGTTTTCACAACGAGCTTTATTTACTTCACCTCAGTGATATGGTAAGTGAACTCGGAAATAGCGGGAGATAGGAGGTGACTGTGGTGAAGTAGGGGTTGCTTTAGTAAACAGTTAAATATGAGAAGTTGTGACCCGATGTTATAAATGATGACTGTTCAGTGTGAGAGTACCTTAGCTGAGTTCGCGTAGGGCTTTCGCCTCTAGCGTTTAAACACAGACATAGCCTGCTCATTGGACCACAACTTTTGAGTGCATTTCATGAATGCCGAAAGACGGTCATTTTGTAAATAAATGTGTTGTCTTCATTGTTGAGAGGAGCGTATGCGCCGCGCATACTGTGTGTAGGTGTAGGCCTGGTTGTTGCGCGTGTAAGCCGCCGAGGCCCACGCCTCGCCACAGCGTAGGCACGTCCACGCACATGACGGTCGTCGCGTGTAGTGGCGAGGAGGGCCTGGTGTTTGTGTTCGTGACCAGCACGACTAAGGTGGACGCCGTCCAACGTCCTCCGAGCGGGTCGTCAACTGTGCTCGCCAGCACCTCACGTGTCCTTTATATTTCATTTACGATTGCCACCTATCGTTTTCCCCTGACACTTCCTATGTTTTAAGGTTAGAATTTCTATCCAGGCGGAATTTTTTAACATCTGGCAAAATTCCCGGGTTTTCTGGTTGGATACGATTAACAGAATGGCGTTTTCCCAGTTTTAATTTTTTTACGCGTGGCAACACGTCTTGAGCATACCTTGCGTTTTCTGTTTCCAAACTAACGGTTTTGTTGCACGTGTTTCTTTTGTGAGCGACGAAATGCAGAAAATGTCGTTTTAGAATAGGTAGAGATGATTTCGAAGGTGAATGCGTGGTACGTAAACCAAGTACGATCGTCTTCGTGGCTCGACATGTAAAATAACATTCATCACAGCCATCCGCAGTTAGCTGTAGACGTCGGCAAATGTGTTCTCTTTTTTCTCTTCAAAATACGGCAACCCTAATTTAATTAATTCAGTAATCATAAATCGGAAGAGCTGTTAAGGGGCCCGCCTACCTGGCGCTTGAAATGGGTTGCAGTGTGCTTGAAATACACGAGTTACGATTTCTCAAAGTCACTGGGCTTAGCCAGGTTGTTTAAGCGATCGAGGTCTTAATTAAATATAAGAGTTAATAATTATTCCTTCATTTATATACAAACACTACAAAGAAAAATACAATCATGGCGTGCTATCAGGACTTATTGCAAGAATTAAATTGACTTATTAATAGCTTCCTTTGTCTGCAATTTTGTATGATAGCGCCGCTTGAAATAATAATGTTATTGAAACCATATCTCAGAAGATGCTGAAACGAATTTTGCCACATTAGGCATGCAAGTAGTGTTCGTGCCATATCTTCTGAATTAATTAGAGCTAATTCAAGCGAACTTGGTAAGATGGCAGTACCTAACGCTGGTAATTAAATTTCTAACTCATAGTCCCTTATTCCTGACATTTTGTAAGATAGTACCATAAAAAAACAAAAAGTATGCATCGTATCGCAGGACTAGTCAAGATTTTAACCAAAATTAGAGGATAAACCGTACAGGTTGACAAGAATTTGTATCTTCATGAGTCCACCATTTTTTAAGATAGCGCCGCCAGAAAAAGTAAAGAATATATAGTAGCTTCTCTACAAATCCCCTAAATTTTGGCCTACAAGTAGTGCCAACTAAACTTGTGGGATTGTAGAATAGCAGTCTCTTATTTTAAAGTCACAGAGGCAGCTAGACATATTTATATGTGAACATAACAATCAAAACATGCGTATAAGGTGGCCTTGACTGCTGGCAGATCAGCAATGTGCCTACAGATAATTGTCGAACCATGGCAGGCATTAGCATTGGCCAGTCCTATCACTTGTATTATAAAAACTCTGATTTATGAGGGGAAAAAAGTTGGCTGCACAAATCTACGTGAATAAGTGCATGCTATGACAGGTATTTTTCAGCGGGTTCAGGAAAACTCAGTCCATCGTTGTAATTTGTAAGTTTAAGTTGAGCACGGTGGACGCCATTTCGACCCACTAATGCACCCGTTCTTTAATTCTGTCGATAAATCAATGTCTATGTACACATGTACGTGTGTAATTCATTCCTTCTATCCTTCTATTCTCGGACGTCAGTACCAAGACCCTACAGCATCTTGCAGCTACTCAGTAGTTGCTTAGCTGCTCGTGTGACTTCAATCACACATTTGGAATGTAGCGACGATTTCCGACCCTCGGTTCACAGCATCAGTTTGTTCCGTTTGTATTCCCCTGCCTCTGCTCTGAATTTCTACATCGATATTTTGATACTCGTTTATCAATATGTCTAAGGTATTGCAGAAACGAATCCCATCAAATACGGCACGCAAATAGTATTACGCCAGTCCACATGAGCTAACGATAATTCAGTGAATGAGAAATTACTATCAAAATCGCTGTAATTATGGTTATATGTAAGAAATTACAGATTTTCACCATGTTTTGGGGATAATTACTGTGTAAGCCTTTGAAAACCTTTCAAAATTGCTTTAATAAATACTTATGTGCGGAAAAGTAGTACTTAGTTATATCGAAAACTTCCTGTTATGATTATGAAAATGAGATAACTATGAAGACTTTAAAAATTGTACATTTTTTAGAGAACAATCTTCAATCCCCACCCTCCTCGCCACAACCCACCCAAGCCATTTACACGACTTTGATAGCAAAATAAATATCTCAAAATTTTTTTAATGAAAATGTTGCTGTGGTACAATCTTGTAGCCATCCTTGAAATCTCCAAGCAGCGGTGACTGCCGCTTTCTGACCTTGGCACTGCAGCAATCTTCTGATAGACTTTCATCTTCTTCTTCGCTTCGCTGCGTCGAATGACGCAACAGAAAACTATTGGCTGTTTAATACATATAACAGGTGCAGACCGATACACCGGATGTCTGAAAGCTATTTCCTCTGTTTTATGTTAATTTTATTGGCCAACTCGCATGATATTGTTTTTGTTCTCACATGTTCAGAAATTCCATTACGTTTACAAAAAAGTTTATAACGAATTCATTTTTAAATATTTTAGTATATCCTCTCAACTGCTCGACCCTGACGAACCACAAACATCGATAATATTTTAGATGAGACGGAAAATCTCTGCATTGGCAATATTAGCAGCTGAATTTGCTTCACCATACGCAAATTAGAGGTTATTCGACTTTCTGAATTTTCTACAAAATTTTGCACGGAATAATAAAATTGCAGCACACATAGACGTTAAACTCTATCAAAATAGATGCCAGATGTGATTTATAACACTCGAAAAAAAAAAGTAACAGAACCTAGGTAAGATTTTTTTATCATGATTTGTATAGCTAGATTTTTTAAATTATTTTTCGTTGTCGGCATTTGCATTTATGTAGAGCACATTTCGCCATCAGGTTCAAATCAGAAAATTACCTGACGATCCAGAATGGGAGTGTGTCGAAAGGTTCTGGGGTATTAAAAATTCTAAAAGAATGCAAGGGGCGTGTGCACACATTGGCGTCATCTCCCCTCGCATGTGGTTGATCTGCCGCTCCTCCCCAACCCCTCCTTACTCGTACCGCAGTGGCTTTGCCAACCTCCCAATCACTTATTCCGCGAACTCCAACTCAAACGCTAGCAGAATCGCCTCACTGGCCAGCAACATGCCGAACGCAGTTCGCCAATCAGAGCCTGGTAATTTACTTTCCAGTCGGCAGTCCAGCAAATAGCAACTTTTCGCAACACGCCGTAGCCAATCAGACAAAAGATCCGTGCCCAGACCCTCGCGCAGCCAATCAGCGGATATGTACGCCCACGTCAAAGGAATCGCCACGACGCGACATTTCGTTTCTGTGTACTTCTCTACTCTGTATCTCAACTCTACAACAAACGCGGCTCGTGACTGGTCAGTTCCTCTCTGCAAGTTATTCATATGGGATTCGCTGAAGGCATATTCAATTTCTCCGTGATCTTGGCCCGAAGATCCGCACATGATACCGCAGCGAAGCAAGCACCGCCCAAAAGACATCGGTAGTAGAGATTATCAAAAGTCATACATACCTTGCCGATACCAACCGTTCAAGACCCCCTAAGCACCAATAAGGATATTAATCCTGGGTGCATGAGCGTCTTTCTCCGACATCTTGAATTCGTTGTTGGCCATTTTGTTCTTGGTATTCAATTGTTGACTAATTATATCGTGTGTATCAAATTAACAGTTGCATCGCAGATAATGCAAATTTATAAATTCCTTGTCAGTCATGTAGATTTTGGCACGCCTTTGTTGTTTACTTAATGTTAATTTCTATGATGCGTAGGAAACGAAAGGGCCACGAGCAATTTTGCTGATTCAGCGCCCTGTGGTGTCGACTCACAGTCGCGTATATAGCGCCAAGTAGCGTGGCATTCGGTCCTTGTTTTTTTGTAGGTTTGCTATTGGCTCACATTCGTCCAGGGAGTGCCTACCGAATTGTGAGCCAGTTGCAAAAGTAGCTCAAATACAAATGTGCTTGAAGTCTAGATTATGCTGACTAATTCGTAGAATTTTCCCGGCTCCAGTAATGAAATTGGCAGGTTTAAGAAAAATGTAGACGTGAAAGTTGACCCATCTCACTTTCTGCTGGACATAATGTTATCAGTATATAATTTCTGACATACTGTGCAATCAAAATGCCGTGAAAGTAACGAATTAATTGCGAGAATGGTGCCAGAGGTCGGCGAATGCCATACCGAAATATATTATACTTATTCGCCGCTTTAATAGAAGTATGAATGTATCATGGCAATGAAGATCGCTTAAAAATGCATACATTTACACTTTTCCTAGATACAATTTCAACATGCTCATAGATAGTGTCTTTGCTCATCACTATAAAGAAACTCTCAGTTAACTTCCTAAACTGTAATGAAAGTTTTAACCTATAGTCTATTCGTGGTTTCTTCACCTTTTTTAAATAAAACTTTTGAAAAAGTTCCTTCTGTATGACGTGTTTGATTCTATCCTAAATATGTCACGTATTACAAGCATTTTATACATGCGTTAACATAAAAGTACCTTGTTTTTACTTAAATTGAACTTTTACTTACATTCTATCTACAAATTGTAATATTTCATTTATAATTAATGTCTATAAAAACAGCATGAAAAAAACCGTGTTGGTAGGCCCAGTAGTAAGTAGTTCTCATGCAAAATAATAAATATTAAATTGAGTATGCGCGAATCCGGCACATTGTCCATTTGGTGTAATTTCCTATACTTGGTTAAGCTTTTTTTGCATGAGGCATAGGAATATTCTGGAAGTAGAACTTAAGCAAAAATTCAGAAAAGTTTGAAGTAATCGTGAACAGCCTATACACGTAGTAGGCTACGGGAATCACCGTACATCAAACTGTAAGTATTGAAAATATGTTATACATTATTTGTGAACTTCGCTACGCATTTGACTCTTTCCTGGACAAATATAGGAAAACTACAATGAATGAAGGAAAAAAAACTATACCATTCGTGCTTTCTCAGGACGCGTATAAAATTATATGGTATATATGCAAAAAAAAAATGTCTCAAGTCTGCTCGTTAACCGCCACCTGTCTAAAGTTTTTAATAGCGAGTTTAGGCAATAGCACTCCACTTGGACTCCGTTGAGATATTCAATTAATTTTCCCACTGCATTTCAAAAAGTATTTTAATTAAAAGTTATTACGTAAATTATATATATAAGTAATCCTGTGACAATTTATTTCCCACTTTACGATTCGGAAGCAGCCGGTGAAATCGTCCATACGGTATCCGGTGAAGAAACTGGAAACCACGGATACATTTTGGGATATCCACAAGGGAGGATGTGTGTAACTGTGCTGGAAACAAATAAAACACGCCGGCCTCCTTACAAAAGTCCTTGCATAAACAGTCGCTGATGGGGTCTGCACGCGCGCATGTCAACGAGCTGCAAAAAATGCAAAGCTGCATGCTTATCGTGTTACCGCTGCGCAAGAACTAAAACCTCACCGAGGTACGGTAGCTGGTTCTAACAATCGGTCCAAGCACATCCAGGAATAACGGATTGCGCATGTTCTCCGACAAGACCTGGTTCAACATGACTGGGCACGTCAGTTCCCACAATATCTCTATCTAAGCTAATGTAACCCCCACACCGTGCAAGGAACCNAGGAACCTCTTCCTAACGAAACAACTTACGATGTCGTGAGTCCTGTAGTCCTGCGGTACGCATTGCTGGCCCGAATTCTTCCATACAACGGTGAATCGCGCTTTGAATTGATGCAGTGGCGGATCTAGACACCCACCAAGGAAGGGGCTGCTTGAGGGATGGGACACTGTGCCTTACGATCCTATCACATGCGAACTAGTAAGGGTTACGTTTTAAAGCTTCATAAATGTAAGTACTTGGTGGATAGGCTATCTACAGACATTTTAAAATTTCATGTTGCCATACCAAGAATGCAGTGCGTATTACTGTTGCATTATTAACGTTGTAATTTGGTTTCAAGAATAATCTGATTTTATCCAGTGTAAAATCAAGCTCCAAAGCCCTAAGTCACCATCCCCCCTTTTTTTTTTGATCCGCCTTTGAGTGGATGTCTACCATAGATTTTTTAATCCGCTGGGCGAAAAGTAACTTCATACCGGCTATTTTCAAAAGGGTGGTGCCACCTGTCAACTTCTTTGAAGAAGGTGTAATTCTGAAAGGCCGCGGCTACCGAGGTCCCTATTTCTCAAGGAACTGGCCAAAACCCGCCTCTAGGAAAATTGATATAAGTTTTAAAGTGTAGAATTCGTCAGCTTTTACTAAAGTAGTAAGTGTTTGCATTTCATATTTATTTTTATTTATTTTATCATGTTGGAATTTTATCATGTTGGAAAATAGTCGCCGCCGCTGGATAACTAGTGTCGTACAGTTTTAAACGAGTTTAACAGTAAATATTTTGAGTTTCGTATTGGTTTTGCATCATAAGGAGGCCACGCAATAAATACAAATAACAGTTTTAATAGCATACTTCCTGCGACTGTTACAACGGCACGACGAAGTGGTGTCGCCAAGTTATCTTGTCATTTCGGTAACACCGTACATTTGATTTTGTTGTATGACAACAGATTGCGATGAGGTTGTTCTAATTACCTTCTCACAGCAGTGATTACAACAAAATGTGTGATAGTATGTAACATGCTCTCGTTTGTGTTTTATTGGATATTTAAAGAAACATTTTTAGTGTCAGTATATTTATTGTTTCTCATTACAGTGATGTGAACAGCAAAAAAATAAAAATGCATGAAAGGTTTCAGTTAACATGAATTTTTCTTATAAATTGCAGTAACATAGCAGGCACACATTATCTTATTCCGGTAATTATCATTTCGGTAATGATGATGCTAAAACGTTGCCGAAATGAGAATGTAATAATATAAATGTGAATAGTTTTTGAATAGAAATATTTGCAATGTAACGTGCAAGATTAAAGTGGGCTCCGAACCACAGAACTCCGATTTAGCTCTGATAAATTAATATGAGCCACGCCAGAGTTTGGGTTGGAAATGTGGCCGGTCTGGTCCTCTCGCCATTTACACGAGATGCCTTAGTGATTGCGGCCACCAGGGAAGCCACGATAATTTAACAAACTTACCAATCTCCCGCACGTGAGATGAAGTTCATTATGGAAGGGCCTGTTTGTAGTAGTTGTAGTTGGATAACGCTAATTCTCATTCAGGTAATTGGGTGTTATGCAATGAAAATATATTTATATATTCTAGTAGCACTCATATAAGCTTAAAATGCCACCTAGGCAGGGAAGTATTTACTGCAAAATACAGAAATACCCACGGTTTATTTGCTAAGTTGTTGACTATTACAGACAAGAGAAACTCTTATTTTGATTTAAAAATTGGTTAAATAGTGTATGCCAGTAAAAAAAAACTGGTAATATGTGGAACAAATTATAACTGCTTCTGAAGTTCAATAGCCAAAAATTGAAATAATAATAATATCACAATAGTATTGTTTGAGTTAAGGTCTATCATGTTTCACACCCGAACAGTACCAAAGTACATTTTGTACCTTACTAAATGTATGTTAAAATCTGGATACATTTCCACAAACCGCTTTGTCCGGAAATGTTTCATTTACATGACACTTGGTCCACATTCATTTAATTTGTTCCAGAAATAACTTTGTCCGGCCCTTATGCATTGGTTGCCATCAAACTATACGTAAAGCTGTACTGAAATGTGCTTTGTCCGGTTCCTTCCAAATGAAAGTGTGTATGTTTCTATAGTTCCTGCACAGAAAAACTGTGGGCGTTAGAAACTTCGCAATCCTAGAACATGGCAAAAATTAATAAATTAAATGAAAAAATGAGTTATTTCCATAAACCTAACCTTACAATATAATTGTAAATTTTTGTTACTTCGAGATTAGATTATGTAGGTATTTGTGTGATTAGTAAAATCTTTAGTGTATTTAATACAGGAAATATACTCAGTGTTTGCCGTTATCTCTTGTATGATTTTGTCTGTTTATGGCTTACACAGAATCTTTTTTTGTTGCAGGCATGTTTCCAAGAAATGTTCTTGCAAACATCGTCCCAGAGATGTTTTTCAATGTAAGCTGCTAACCATGTATAGCACCCAAAAGTTTCATCAACGTTTCTATTCCTCAAGTAACAAGATGGACCAGGATAAATTCATAATGGGCTAATTTTGTGGTGAAAAACCAAAACGAGAACGAATTCGTCTAGAAGGTAAGAAGTACAAGAAAAAAAATGCTGTTCGAAGTATTTTATGCCTCATTTTCAAGTAGAAAAAGGTAAAACTTTGATAAGGGTTTATCAAAACTGTTTTGTGCATGTTATTAACATAACCAGCGGCATCGTCCGGCATGATTTCCCCATGCCAAGATCCGGGAGTGACCCAACCGAGGATTGAACCCGGTTCGTCTTAGTGGGAGGCGAGCAGGCTAACCGCTCAGCCACCGCGGCCCCCATAGGTAAAGACAGAGTCAAACAGTTAACAAAATTGTTTACCGAAGAGGTTTAATTACTATTGTAAGCTTTTGCGCCATTCTTGGCCTTTTTGTACAGTAACGGCCACTGGCAGGCCTTGTGAGTCAGGTCCGCTTTAATTTGCATTGCATACATGTAACTGTGTAAACTATTCGGCAATACAATTTACTTAAATTAACCGAAACTTGTGAGTTCTCATTTAGTGTTGTATTTCCATAATGAGAATTTTTTACGCATTTTTCTCACAGAAGCCTTTTCCGTTGAGAAAATGTTCTGTTTCCAATTCTTTCGCAATTAATGAAACCAAATTTTTTTTTACTGATTTGATAACTGTAGATTTGAAAATAGAGGTGGTGAAACACGTTCGCATAAATACACTGCAAAAAATAAATTTGGCTAAGACCTACATACAGTCATTGCGTGCTGTTGAGTCACATTACTGTAGGTCGAAGAATTCCAAAAGATTTTTATCTTCCTGGCAGACTCAGTATCAATCAAGAAACTCTGGGAAACTTTCAATAGTATTAGAAATCTTAAAGTAAAGTATAAATTGTTCGGAAAAATATTTGTTGAGGATTTCAACATAAGTTATATAACACCAGCAACAGACATGTGCTCATATTGCCTACAGCATAATTATCAAATAAAAGAAGCATCTCAGTTAGGTGGCAAATCCAAAGAAGTGAAGAGTTGATCATAGCAAAGAGGGCCCAGAAACTACGAGGAAATACGTTTTATCAAATATTCGGAGAATAAAAAGGGGGTGAACTAACATTTTCATTTGATTGCCAAAAAAATGTGATATTACCGGAACTTCTTGACCAAGCTAGTTACTATAATCATCAAATGAGTGTGTATAATTTTACAATCTTTCAAGCGACCTCAGAATCCCCACAAAACCAAAGAAACACATTCATTGATTCATGATCTGAGAATGAGTTTCCGAAAGCTTCCGACTATATTGCCTCTGCTGTACTCAACAGATTGGCCACTGCAGATATGACAGGTATTCCGGCGGTTCGTTTGTTTGCTGATGGCTGTAGTAGTCTAAATAAAAGCCAATTGGCTCAACGAAGCTCCACACAACATTCAGCAAGTTCTACTGTTTTTCCCATCTTGCATTCCACCCGATATAATTTTCCGTAAAATTGAGAAAGAATTAAACAATATTGTCACAGTAGTGGCTCCTGATAAATATTACAGCATTTTTAGTAATCATGGAATTTTACTTCGCCCTACAAATATTTTCCATTTCAACACTCGAAGAAAGCTGTATCTACTGTGATAAAACCAACACATTCACGGCATTAAATATTAGCTCCGGGTAAAATATTTATCTTGACGAGATCAAGTAAAAACCCACCATCCATACTTGTTCGAGGTGAGCGTTTTTACAGAACAGACGAACAGGAGAACAGGAGAAGGTAGACGTGTTTTAAAATGTGGTTGTACGATCAAAGTTTTAACACCCATGGTTTTGGATTCTGGAGCACNTTAGGAGAAGGTAGACGTGTTTTAAAATGTGGTTGTACGATCAAAGTTTTAACACCCATGGTTTTGGATTCTGGAGCACAGATGACAGACAGTAAGCTGAAGGATATCAACAATCTTTTGTGTAAACATTTTGGGAGCAACTGTGAAGAAACCGAACGAAACCTTAACTTCTACTTGCAATTATTTCATCCTCTAAGTGTTTACTGTGGTTCTATAGTCCATTCACAGTTGCTTCGAACTTTTCTGAGACTCTGCTAAAATTCTACTTCCAGGATATTCCTCCGCCTCTTGCAAACGAAGTTTAACCAAGTTTATAAAATTACACCAAATGGACAACGCATCGCATTCGTGCGCACTCAGTTTCATCATATTTTGTATGGGAACTATTTCTTGCTGGGCATTACTAGCACGACTATCTTCTCCCTGTTTTTATTAAAATTAATTACAAATCATATATTATAATTTATAGATAATATATAAGTAAAAGTTCAATTTGATAAAAAAAGAGATAATTCTACGTTAATAGATGTATAAAACGGTTGTGATACATAAGATATTTATAAAACAACCAAACACGCCATAAATGGGGTGATTTTTAAAAGGTTTGATTCAAAAAGTGTGAAGATACCGCAAACAGACTATAGAAACAAGTTTGAATTCATAGTTACGGATACACAAAAATAAAAGAGATTTTGAAGGCCACGTTAATTAATATTTATAATAAAATATAAAAAAAAAGAAAAGGCATGTGATATAAATCTCTGTTAATTAAACATTGCTAAATACATTAGGGCATCTCCCACTGGTGCTCCATCATTAAGACGTTATTTCATATATATATATATATATATATATATATATATATATGTATGTGTATGTATATGTGTGTGTAAGTGTATATATATATATATATATATATATATATATACACATACACACTCCTTTTTAAGCAAACCACAACTTTGCGTCCGGCCTGATTTTTCATCGTGATAGAAATTGCACGCTTTTTTCGACCTGGTAAACAATAAAATTTGTCTATTTTTTTATTTTATTAATTTTTATGCAATAAAACCTGTTATAACTGTGTTTTCAACATTCAACTGGTTAATCATATAAAACGTCTGTGTGTTCTTTCATAAATCACGTAAATCACGTTTAAGGGGAACCTTCCCCACCATGTTGGATTCTTTGTTTTTTATATTTGGGAAAAAAATCCTCAAGTACCTATATACCCAACTATAGTCGGTTCACGACGGGAAGAAACTTTTGAAAATCAACATTTGAAAAAACACCCTAGCCGTTAGCTACATGCATATAACATTACAAACAGCGGCGAGCGCGGATACAGTTACGCCGTTAGGTTGCCAGCACAAAGAGAGGAAATAATTCTAAAGTTTTAACGTAATTGTTAATTTATCGCTTACAAATGGGTTTCGAAAAGACTTGTATCTTATTATGCTAATTATTAATGACGTGATGCTAACGTACTTTGAATTCAATGTTTCTTGCATACTCACAAGATCACGCTCAAGGTGAAAGTAGAGCGGCCATTTGTTTACAAACCTTCGTTCCGTGTGTTGTTGGCGAGATGTGGTCGACACACGTGCCAGAGAAATGGTGCGATTATCTTGTTTAACCAATAATAATTCATTTACTGGTTTATTTTTTTTTTTACTAATATCCTCTCTTTATTATTTCTCGTTGTGCAGATTTCTTTCGTTTCTGATACCTGTATAAGAGATTACTCGTAGTGCGTTCTCACGTGTTTAATATTTTTTATATTTGTTTCAGGTTTGCTTAAAATTTTATTTATTGTATTTTACGTTATATGTTGCGGTAGTTTTTGTGTGCAGTCATGAGTTCTAGCAAGGTGAATAAAAGATAAGTCACCAACGCCAACAGGACATCATTAACCTCACCGAATCGTTGTATTCCCTAATTAGGCGAGGGGAAATGAAACCCTGCAACGTCGCGGAAAGAGCGGCAGAAATGTTGAAACGCTTCAGATCCACAGTTCTAAGGTATGTTAAAATATATGTAGTATTAACCATTGCGTTTGCAAGTTGTGTGTGCTAAGGTCAATTATGTTGGCCTACGAAATGTGTTTACAAGAACATAAAGAAAATTTGTTAATAACTTGATAACATCGTCGAACGTTGTCTACGTGTCTTTTTAACGTTTTATTTGGGTAATTATTAAGTTTAGGGGGCTTTTCTGTAAAAAAAAAAAACAATAATTTCACGGAAAATGGTATATTTCCACTCCACTAATGATGCAGAACACGAATATACGACGGGCATTAACGTCCGACTAATTTCGTAACATGTGCCCACCTAACCTAACAGAACCTATCCCCACGATGGGTGAATCACTATTTTACATTTTTAAACTAACCTAGGATTGTTGGGTTTTACACTAACCTAGGATTGTAGGGTTATATAGACTCAAATGTGAGTGTATGAATCACCTAACCAAAAGGTGGTATTACAATGTGTAATTAAAAATAAAAACTACTTTGTGTTGGAATTTGTGTACCCCTGCGAGGGATTCTTCATAAACAACCCAATATATACAGTGGAAATTTATTATAAAGACAACTGACAATGGTAAGGAAAATTGCCTCTATAGTGAGTTTGTTATAGTCAATTAATTTTATATAGGTTATGGAGAGATGGTGCATTTTAAGATTCTGAAGAAGGAGCTTGTTTTGTATTTATAAGTTACATTGCGGCATTAATTGCCATTGTTATACGTCACTAAATAGATTACAGTCGATATAACTGGAACTTCCCCTACTATTAAACATATCTGTATCACTTCACTAAACATGAGAGGACATCGTAATCGATGAAATCGCAGTCATAATCTTTTAAGAAAACAATTGTGTATTAATGCATTTCCCCAACACCACTGTTCTACAGCCATTGTCTTTTAGTTATTGTAAATTATCAGTGTCATATTTTTCACTTTCAGTGCTACATAGCCAACCTAATTTGCATAATTTAAAAAGGACCATAATTCAGTTACTGGGTCAACTACAGTTACTGATACCAAAAACATACAAGGGTTTGTTTACAAATGATGTGTGACAATGTGATATGCTCTGCCGTGTGTTAGTTTAGGTTAGTTTAATAGGTGGCAGGTATTGGTTACTATATAACCCTACAATCCTAGGTTAGTTAAAAAATGTAAAATAGTGATTCACTCATCGTGGGGTTAGGTTCTGTTAGGTTAGGTGGGCACATATTACGAAATTAGTCGGACGTTAATGCCCCTCGTATATTCGTGTTCTGCATCATTAGCAGAGTGGAAATATAAGATTTTCAATGAATTATTTTTATTTTTACAGGAAACCCTATAAACTTAATAATTACCAAAATAAAACGTTAAAAATACACGTAGACAACGTTCGACGACGTTATCAAGTTATTAACAAATTTTCTTTATGTTCTTGTAAACACATTTCGTGGGCCAACGTAATTGATCTTAACACACACAACTTGCAAACGCAATGGTTAATACTACAGATATTTTAACATACCTTAGCACTGTAGATTTGGAGAGTTTCAACATTTCTGCCACTCTTTCCGCGACGTTGCAGGGTTTCATTTCCCCTCGCCTAATTAGTGAATACAACGATTCGGTGAGGTTAATGATGTCCTGTTGGCGTTGGTGACTTCTCTTTTATTCACCTTGCTAGAACTCATGACTGCACACAAAAACTACCGCAACATACAACGTAAAATACAGTAAATAAAATTTTAAGCAAACCTGAAATAAATTTGAAAAATATTAAACACGTTAGAACGCACTATGAGTAATCTCTTATACAGATTTCAAAAGCAAAAGGAATCTGTACGAGAAGGTTAGCACAAATTAAAGTCATACGTTATGAAAAATCAAATAATAAAGAGCTGATATTAGTATAAAAAAACCGATAAATGAAATATTAGGTTAAACAAGAATCGCACAAATTCTCTACAGTACGGCCATCCGGGGGCTTATGAGAGATTGGCGTTGCCATGTTAATGTTGTTGGATGGACTCCTTGAATGTTGACACATTTCATTGCAAAGTATTGTGTCTATAATATGTAATCAAAGTGAAAGTTTTTCTCCCCCACCCAATCCCCCAGTCAAAATCAAACCTATATATACACACACACACACACACACAGAGAGAGAGAGAGAGAGAGAGAGAGAGAGAGACAGACACGCACACGAAACATCTCATTTTTAATACTCACATTTTGGGTTTATATAATGAAATGTTTTTCGTTTGCATCACATATTCTTTTGTGTGAAATCCTCAAGATTAAAAACTTTACGCTTGTGGAATATCCATTAATAATATATACATTACTTTTATGATGGGTACGTGCATGTACGAACACATGTACACACACACAGTGGAATGTAAACATTGCATGTAAACATTGCCATGTGACTGCCACATGGCAATGTTTGTTTACCCTTTGGCAGAAGGATACGAAATGGGCTTGAAAGTAGATCTTTAGCAGGGCTTCAAGAAAGTCTCTTCCAGTCATGAACCGACTATAGATATTGACGTTACGCAGCAGTAGTCTACAGACAAAACAAGGAAACTTCGAACTCATAATTACGCCACAACTTTAACTCTTCCAAAATTTGGCAAAATCAATATTGTGACATAAATACGAGTTCATAGTTCAGCCGTTATGTCTGTAAGGTCAATAGTTAGTTGGGTATAGGGGGTACTTGGGATTTTTTTAAAAATATAAACAAGCTACAAAAACCAATAATCTATTAAGTGTGTGTAGTAACATGTTTCGTTGTGTGAAACAACAGTAAGCGTTTTTCCTGGTACTTATCGTCTATATTTTACAATAAATGAAAATGGGAACATTATTTTATGTTACCAATTAAACTTTTCAAAAATTGTTCGCTTAAAAAACTAACGGCTCTGTTAGACAATTTTTTCAACACTATTGAGATTAAACAATACGCGAAAATAAAGTTCAATGTTCAGTCCTCCAATATAAGTAATTTGTGGTATACTAATGAAAGAGCACTGTACTTTTTATTGAGATGTTTTCCTTTTCCACAGAGCATGTCCTTTCTTCTTATCCTGAGTGGTAATCCTAGTGCAAGGCACTGCACTGCTTTAGTGGCAACACACTGTCTCGTTATGGAATAACATTAAAGATAAAGGTGCTACCGCATGTTCCTATACAGTTCAAGCAGGAATTTTCGTACCTATAGGCTGCCCGCGGTAAAGTGAATACTTTTTGAACTCGAGCTTTAAAATTAACCGCGATACTTGCAGTAAATTTGGCAGCGAAACACGAGAGGTTACTCCATGTTTAAACATTGAAACCGCTTTGTTATTATCAATTCACGGTTACTTCCAACTTATTTGAAGCCCTGCTTAAGTTCTACTTCCGGGATATTCCTCCGCCTCATGCAATCCAGATTTAACCAAGTCTATAAAATTACACCAAAGGGACAACGCACCACATTCCTGCGCACTCAGTTTAATCATATTTTGCATGGGTACTATTTCTTACTGGGCTAACGCCCGCGAATAGACTATAGTCGCAATGTTACAAAGTTATGTCACCAATAAATAGGATTATTTTGGTTGTGTGTTAGGAATAAAAATTGGTGGGACGATACTACTCTTATCTANTTTTTTTTTTTTTTTTTTTGCCTGTCCGCGCTACCGTGTTAACAAAACAGTGTCGCACAACAGTGTGGATGTAAGTGGCAGTTCGTAATTCATAAAATAAAGCATTCACAAGCCTCATGAATTAAGGATATTTGCATCTGTTCAGAATGAAGTGATAGTGACTTGTATTGCCTTTTGCTGTATTTCAAACCTAGTTTCTTGTCCCGAAAATCTTCAACATTTCACACAATATACCCACCTGAAAATGTGTTTACATGAAGCTGATCTCGGTTTTAATTTTAAACCTGGTATAAACTTCAGAAAACTTCGAATATACTAGTGTATTTTGCAATGTGTTACGATTTCGAGAGTTTTAATAAATATGTATGTTATTTACTTGCTTACCCAGAAGCCAGTATGAGTCGATACCTCGGTACGTATGTCACTGGTTTTGAAACAGTACTTAACGCCACGAAAAAGTTTTATACTGCACCTGAAACATTTCTCGGGTGTTATTGACTCGTTAACATAGTGTTATAACATGCGGCTGAACTGTTCGAATGGTATGAGCCTATATAAACAGCGAGTATACAGCCCCCACAACTAAACTTAAACGCAGGTAATTTGGGGAAAATCATATTTCTGCTTTAAATGTGTAGGTGCAGTCTCATGAAATACATTTTTATCAGTTAGGTAGCTACTGGATTATTAGCATTCTGATGAAATTATCCCCCGTACCGGTGACGACATTCAGATGTTATACGCGATAAGTGATGTACTCGTAAGAAAAACAGTAAAAGCAAAATTTGTTTTATGTATGAAGGGATAAAAACTCCGTATTTTCCAAAGGCGTGCCGTTTTTATGATGCATACTATGGGCGAACTTTCAACGTAGGTTATTCACGCATTTAAAGAGGAGCGTTATAAACGATTGGCGTTGAGTTTTGTAACGGGATGAAGGGAGAGTTCTACTTTTCTGCGATTCTCAATTGATAGCATAAACCAACATTTTCTCCTTCGGGAGAGTTGAACAGTTATAAGCGTTTATATCTAAATTTAAAAAATAATCATGAACATCAATTAAAACAGTATGTCTCACGAACGAGTGCACTTTTACGATAGTTGTAAAGTACTTTTCTGTACGGTTATTCCAATGGAAAAATATTTTCTGTCGACTTACTGAGAAGGTTAACACCTGCAAGTGTTTATGTAAACATTATCTATGGGGGGAGGAGGGAGACACCGCTGTATCCATGGAGATATTACTTACTACCTTCAGAACTGTTTAAAAAAAAAAGTGCGTTGCTTCGTGAGAGAAGACTATATATATTCTCAAACCCATATTATTTACCGAAATTAACGTTACTTATTTATGGCATTGGTTACAGCTGTTATTACTTTTTTCATGAGTGTATGCAGTTGACATCAAAGCAGCTAATGTAAACACCAGCAGAAAGTCACGTGGCAATGTTTATTTTGATATGCGTTAAGTATACGCAACCAACGGACTGAAAGAAAAAACTTCGTTTTAATCATTTTCACTTAAAAAAAATACACATTAGAAACGGAAATACAATATGAAACTGGTCTTCGGATTTGAAATGTTTGATGCACGTTGAGCAATTTTTTAACAAAATATTTTTAACTGAAAATCAGTTCGTAATTTTGTGGCCTAGGTAAAGATAATCATTAAAATGCGAAATGAGAACATTGGGAGTCCAGACAAAGTCGCGGCGAGACACCGGACAATTAAAAAAAGGGTTATTTTCGATAAAAATAGAGAACGCAAGTCAGAAGGACCTATTCCTGTGGCTATTTATGCATTTTTGAATGATATAGTATACATAACACTTTCTCAAGGCACGTGAGAAAGAAATACGAAATTCTAATTCTACCTCCTTAGCTTTTCCCGCCTTTAAAAAAAAGTATTCAACTATTAAAGAGGCGCGTAAAGTTGCTGCTGTAGTAAGAAGAATTCAAATTACTTAATAAAAAAAATACCCTGACCCACATGAGAGGAGGCTACCATAATCTTCTTCCAAAGTTAAATATTAACTTGTTTAGCCTTTAATGAAGCATGAGGGTGCTCCCCGTTAAGATATAATTACCGGCACTTGAATTATTTTACTTTTCATAACATGTAAAATTTAAAATACAATATTATATATGTTAGTTACCCTGTAACGATATCCTGAAAAATAACGTTAACTCGCAGATGGTTGTGTTTTTATTACGAACACGAGAGCTACAATTTTGGCTGTTTGTGGTGCAACTCTCCTAGGGACAGTTTCACCACCCCGAGATAAAAAATTGTATCTAGTTAAAGTACTAAATTATCTCGATTCACGACACTTACCACTATTTTACAGGCTTATTGAGTTAACATATTTAAACATCTATCATTTCGGTGGATAAAATTTTCTAAATTAAAATGTAAACAAATATCTTGGGCTATTCGCAAATAAATTTGGAAATTGTCGGGAGAATGAAAGCACATTATAGAATAATAAATAACTATAAAATCTGGAAACGAAAGCAAAATTGACGCAAGTTTCCTTGATAGTGGAAGTATTGAAAAGGCAGATTTTTAAATTAAATAATTTATTTTGGTTATTTAACAGCATGGGGAATGAAAAATGAATGTGAAACTTCGAGCATAATTGACTATCAGTCAAGCCGGTATAAAGTCGTTATGCATAGCATTACTTATCTACGAAATTTACAATTATTTTTAACGATAAAAAAAGGAAACGTATTAATCCGTAATTTGTATACCGACAGAAAAACAGTATTTACCAACCTTATCGGCTACTGAAACGAATAATGAATGCACGTTTATACAAGTGCCGGCCGGCGAGTGATTATGGCCGGCTTGGAAAGGTATTTCTCGCTTCGTGAAGAACGAGTGTAGTGAACCGTGAAGCAGTGTTGCCAACCCTTCTACCAAAGAAATAAGTAGTCAGAACCTCAAAATTCAGTAGATACTTTAAAAGTGATGAATTATGAAGAAATCAAAGTGTATTTATACCTTTTTCTTATGTTTTACAGCTCTTAGTTTCATTGTAAACAATATATTTATTTTTAACTACAAACTAATACACTAACACTACATTTCAAAAAACTGTTTGATTAGTATACTATTGTTTTTCAATAATGTTTTTAAACACCATATGTTGTTTTATTACAAGTAGGTAATCTTACTCAGCTAAATTTTCTACCTCACTTTTATAATTTTATCGTCCCTGAACACAATTAGCAAATACTCATTAATCCTCCTCCTTCTCACTTTCATACATGTCAATATTTACTTTCTTTGTCATTGAAATGGAAACGAATAGCAATTGTAATCTGAAAAAAGCCTCTCGGTCTGCAACAGCTCACTCAATGTTTTGTTGCCTTTTTTTTTTTATCCTCTCTACTGCAGAACTTGAAAGAGTAAAACTTATAATGCAAATACACAAATTCTGACAAATGAGGAAACACAGGTGTAGAAGGGTTCCCAATTTTTTTATTATTTCTAACACACTTTCAAAAATTTTGGACGTTATTGCATTGTGAAATCTCAGTGTCGCATAACAAACACCACCCTGTGTCTATCTGTTGAAGATTTCCTGGCTTTATTGTGATTGTAAATACTGACACAAGAGGGGAAATGGACTGGAGTGAAAGAATTCTTGTGGGATCTAACATTTCAATATCCGGCATGATTTTGTCTTCAAAGGAAAATCGTTGAAGAATTTGCCTAAAAGACTCAATGTAGAAGTCATCCGTGAAAGTTAAGCCCCATTAGATCGTACAAACTTACATCATGGTCAGACCAGGTGGTTGTCTCTTTACTCTGTAGTATGTTGTATTTTGGAGACCAAGTTGGGTTTCACTAAGTAGTAAGCGGAACTACATGATAACAATATGTTTAGATAATAAACTATATTGTATCCTAATATCAAAATTGTAATATGTTCCAACTTATATGAAAACACCAGTTAATAATAATATAATTAAGTAGATGTATTAATTTTATTGGAATTAATCAGTAGAATTATTTTAAAAAATCAGTAGGGTTGGCAAGACTGCAGTGAAGACCGGAGCAGAGCAGGCGGCGGGCAGGAATGCGGGCTGTCAGCAGGAGAGCGCCACATACCTGCACGTGCCGCGGCCAGGAGCAGCAGTAGACACGAGACGAAGCAGCTAGCCATGGCCGGTGTGAGCTGGGAGCGATGCTGCGGCAACAATGCTTCTTCCTTCACCGCCGAGCCATCTCACGAGACTGGCGGCCCCGCGGTCCGGTCCCCGCGCCAAGCCTGCCTTCCCCTCCCTTCCCTCCTTTCTCCCTCTCCTAACAGAACAAACAGTCCGCCAAGGAGCATGCGCCGCCGCCGCCTGACGTCACGCCAAGTCGAGCCCGCCCACCCCGCCTAAAATAAATAACCACCTCTCGCCGCCTTGCACCTTCGCCGCGAGTTTCCCGCACGGTACAGTTGGCAGCATCAGAGTCGCCGCCGGGCCCAGCAGAGCTACCAACCTAACTTTACATGCAGAAATTAATTAAACGTTAAATGCCGATAGCACGTCGAAGTTAACGTGGAGCTCGTTGCGTTTGCGTTACCCTTTCGGTAAAAAAAAACATACTATTTTAGGCGTTGCAAAAAACACTTTTTTTTTCGTTCAGTAGTGTATTGAAATAGATTTAACGCTCTGTCATGCATCGGACCAATAAAAACGTGATTTTNTTTTTTTTTCGTTCAGTAGTGTATTGAAATAGATTTAACGCTCTGTCATGCATCGGACCAATAAAAACGTGATTTTGCTTCATGTTATTGGCAGCAGCTGTTTGCAAGACTACGGATTATACATTCAGCAGCGAATACTACCTCCAGCACGAAAGGGACTTCCCCTCTGGATGCTGTTTTCTTCTACGTACAGTGCATAGGGATAAGCTGAACATGTATTTTCAAGTATCTGTGACAACTGTTACTGTGACACACAAATAACGGTGACTTATATATGCGATTTTGTCACAGTACTTGTGTGTGTGTGTGTGTGTGTGTATATATATATATATATATATATATATATATATATATATATATATATATATATNCATAGTAATTTAGAGTCACGCAACCCCACAGCGAACACCAGTAACGCCTGCGCGCACTATCAAACAGGTGGCCTACACCACGGCTCTTCTGTACATCCCAGTTCAATACATATTACATATACACACTGTTCACTCTTACAACACCTTGCGAAGCACTATGCACCCACAGTCTAATGCCGTATACATACATCGTACAGGCTCTGGCTCGGTGGGTGGCGATTGTGGTGTCACATTGCATAACACTTCAAGACACCGGGACTTATCCTTAAGTCTTCAAGAGATACACCGCCTAGGAGCTGAAGGAAACACTTCAAGGTGAGCAAGCCTCAAGTTCTCGCGCAACACATGGCAGTCGCTCTTTNTGATTGCAGTGGGTTAAGAAAAGCGAACCCCCTCCCTCCTCCACCACCATACAATTGTAAGCATGAGCTAAGCTCGCGGCTATTTTTAAGACTTGCCAAGTCACCCCGGCAAACCCTGGTACCCATAACTTACCCCCCCCCCTAACTAGGCAGAATAAGGGTCGTGGGAAGAGGTATAAGTGAGTCTGCTACTTAGTAATGTCCCTTTTATTACGGAATTTTGAAGAAGCAGGTTAAGTTATAGACTGGGCGAGAATTTATTAGACCCCCAGCCAGTCTTTTATTGTATTTAAGCGGATTCAAAGCCAGAATAAGCCCCTGATTTTACTCGCGATAGGTCTGGGTAAGGTGTTGCCTACAGTGAAATGAGATGGTGATGATTTTATGATCATGAGTTGTTTAATGTTTAATAATATAGTCTAGTTAGATAATTATTCATCATAATCAGCCCTTTCACAATTTTTGAGGCGCTGTGTAGTACCCGAGTCCTGAGACAGCTGGAAACGTACGGTGGCAGTATAATAATTTACAGTGAATTGAAAATAACAGTAAATTGTAACTAGTATTTCTATTTTACGTTAATTTTAATAGATATAAAAGAAATAAAAGGTGATATTTCATTAAAAACTTGTATTTTAAAACTTTTGCTAGTGCATCACGTAAGAGAGGAGACAGTGTTGCCATCTNTGATATTTCATTAAAAACTTGTATTTTAAAACTTTTGCTAGTGCATCACGTAAGAGAGGAGACAGTGTTGCCATCTGTGGGTGGAGAAAACGTAGCCACGGCGGAGAGTCGGCCAATCAGAGCAGGTCCTGCTGGATTCTTTCGTTAAATAAATTTTTTGATTAAAGATTTGCTTTAAAAACTTTAATTTTTCTTTAAATTAAGGGGGAAAACTTGAAAATGTGTTANAATTTTTTGATTAAAGATTTGCTTTAAAAACTTTAATTTTTCTTTAAATTAAGGGGGAAAACTTGAAAATGTGTTAAAAATATATTAAAGGCGTTATTTACTGATGATGATGAAGGGCCGACATCTGTAAAGTATAAGCGTATACATGTTGCTGAAGATAAGGGTTACTTAAAGTTGGGACAGAGGAAACATGGTTTCGAACCTAGTACTCTGGTCCAGAGGTATCTCACAACCTACTCATCAGGGAAGAGCATAAATGCATACATGTATCATGAACCTTCTGCGAAGAGTGGCGTGAAGTCTAGCTACTTATTTTCTGAAGACCCCAATGGCTTGGTTGATAGACTACGGGTGTTGGTTCCATTGCGGAGAAGTGGATATATTTATGTCAGCGAAGAGATAAATTCGGTTATTGATGAACTCAGAGCTAGATGCATTATTGAATGGCATAATATGTACGTGTGTGTGATTTGGTTAAGAATATAAATAAATAGCAAAAAAAAAAATTATAACTTGTTTTATTTTTTGAATTCCTATCGTCTAAGAAATGTACCTACTGCTATGTATGTTTGTAGTTGCAAATGAATGTCTTGCTACAATATTTCCACTCACTTCCCGACGAACAACATACATTGTCTTTGCATTTCTTGCTATGTCTATTCAGACTATCACTGCGGGCGAACATGGAATGACTACTTTCATGTTGTNATTGTCTTTGCATTTCTTGCTATGTCTATTCAGACTATCACTGCGGGCGAACATGGAATGACTACTTTCATGTTGTGATGTAAGGAGCGAATCTCCAGAGTCCGTTGCTGTTGATGATGCAGTCAGTGTTACAGATGGTAAGTCTTCAACCAATGATTTTGGTCTTCATATTGTAACAGAGTAGGCGATCGCGGTAGATGAACGTATACGCAACGATCTGCTTTCCGCCACGCTCGACGACGAAGTGGGAACCATTATTTACATGTTGCATGCTTTTATACGATTAACACATTATGACGGTTAATGTTTCTCGTCTCGGGTTGTCACAGTGTAACCTGCTTGTTACCTACTTATAAATGACTGACAGGCTGAAAGTATTTGTGACGAAAACATTAATTGAGTACGCTCACGTACGAAAATATTTTATTGGATATATAGTTAATTACGATTTTTGCATGATGTGCTAGATACTTAAATATGTAGATATATATAACACATAAGATTTTTAATTGCATATCGTGGTGTATTTTTACCTGTTAAATGATTGGACTCTCTAGGTGATTGAACCTGCGATACTTAATTTTCAAGGATGGCGCACTGTCACCAGTACCGTAAGGGTACATGAGTTATTTCCTATAAAATTTCAATAGCATATGTAAAAAGTAAGTATGTCATGTCAAGGGTGGTGTAATTACAATAGATGTAAGTGCCGAGTTGCTTTCTTGGTTGGTAATGTATACTATGCACGGAGAGATCTGTGCTTCCGTTGAGTTCGCATCGATAGCTACGAGATGTACTCGCGGCCTCCAGGTCTTCTGTGTATAAAACATCTACACCAATTTATTTATTTATTTTTTTGTTAAGGTAAACCTGTTCTCTTTATGTTTTGGATCTTCTAAAAGCAGAGTACATACATAGTTGAAAAGTGTGTGTTTGTGTGTGTGTGTGTGTGTGTGTGTGTGCGCGCGCGCGCGCGCGTGTGTGTTTCTATACCTACTTACACGCGTCATTACAAAGTTCGTACATTTAATGATATTTCTATATCAATAAAAACTTTGTGGCGAGCCGCTTCATGGGCAAATCGTTTCGTAATATGATTACACTTCTGGCACTATAAATGGTACGTATTCAAAATAAGTACATGTACTAAAGCTTTTATAATAATTATTTTTTCTATCCGTTAGCTTCAGCGCGTAGCGGTGACGTCTGTCTTGCATGGCTAATGGTTTAAATGTTGGCTAACGGTTTTAATGTATGTTGTTTTGTGTCAAGCAAAGGGACATAGTCTTTTCAAGTCGCGTAATATGTATCATACTTGACGCATTGTACTCGTTTTTNGTCAAGCAAAGGGACATAGTCTTTTCAAGTCGCGTAATATGTATCATACTTGACGCATTGTACTCGTTTTTGGGGTTGACTGTTGTGATCATTCGTTCTTACTCATGTTGTCGCGATAGCAACACTGATATCACTGTTATGGGCTGTGGTTCCATCGGTATTTTTTTTTATATCTTGTTATTTGTTATGTTATTATGCTCGTGATGTACTTGCGTAAAAGCCAGTTCTTTATTGTTAGTTAAATGTCTGATTTTTCATGTACAGTGCGGTTTCATATCTGTTACACTCGATTTCCCCGACCCTCGCGTTAGGCTGACGGTGTTTATATATATTTACGCGTACGTGTTTTAATGTATCCTCCGATCTGCGACTACGTATGTCTTGTAACCGGTGCAATTGTATATCCCCCATGCTAGCGATGACTCGGACCGCCGGCCCTGGTGTCGGGCTGGCGATGTCCATTTATATTACTATACAGGTTGAGTATAAAAGAATACCTCCAACTTTTTAGGTCTATAATACACTGGAGAGTAAAAAAAACTGGTATAGGCGTGTGTATGCAAATAACAGAGATATGGAACCAATCAGAGTAACGCGATGCGGTCGGCAGCGCCTATATAAGACAACAAGCGTCTGGAAAAGTTGCTAGATCGGTTACTGCTGCTACAATGGCAGGTTATCAATATTTAAATGAGTTTGAACGTAGTGTTATAGTCAGCGCACGAGAGATGGGACATAGCATCTCCGAGGTGGCGATACAATTTGGATATTCGCGTACGACNGTGTTATAGTCAGCGCACGAGAGATGGGACATAGCATCTCCGAGGTGGCGATACAATTTGGATATTCGCGTACGACCAATTTCACTAGTGTGCCGTGAATATCGGGAATCCGGTAAAACATTAAATCTTCGAGCATCACTGCGACCAGAAAAAGATCGTGAACGAACGGNCGTGAATATCGGGAATCCGGTAAAACATTAAATCTTCGAGCATCACTGCGACCAGAAAAAGATCGTGAACGAACGCGACAAACGACGACTGACGAGAATCATTAAACATGACAGACGTGCAACCCTTTCTCAAGTTGGTGCAGATTTCAATGCTGGAGCATCAACAAGTGCCAACGTGCGAACTATTCAACGAACCATCATTGATATGGGCTTTCGGAGCCGAAGGCCCACTCGTGTACCGTTGTTGACTGCACGACACAAAGCTTTACGCCTCGCCTGGGCCCGCCNACCATCATTGATATGGGCTTTCGGAGCCGAAGGCCCACTCGTGTACCGTTGTTGACTGCACGACACAAAGCTTTACGCCTCGCCTGGGCCCGCCAACACTGCCATTGGAATGTTGATGACTGGAAACACGTTTCCTGGTCTGACGAGTCTCGTTTCCAATTTCATCGGGCGGATGGACGTGTACGGGTATGGAGACATCCTTATGAATCCATAGACTCCACATGTCAACAGGGGACTGTTCAAGCTGGTGGAGGCTCTGTCATGGTATGGGGCGTGTNTATGAATCCATAGACTCCACATGTCAACAGGGGACTGTTCAAGCTGGTGGAGGCTCTGTCATGGTATGGGGCGTGTGCAATTGGCGTTAAATGGGACCCCTGATACGTCTAGATATGACTCTGACAGGTGACAGATACGTAAGCATCCTGTCCTATCACCTTCACCCATTCATGTCCATTGTTCATTCCGACGGACGTGGACAACTCCAGCAGGACAATGCGACACCCCACACGTCGAGAGTTGCTACCGAGTAGCTCCAGGAACACTCTTCTGACTTTAGACACTTCCATTGGCCACCTAAATCACCAGACATGAACATTATTGAGCATATCTGGGATGCCTTGCAACGTGCTGTTCAGAAAAGATTTCCACCGCATCGCACTCCTATGAATTTGTGGACTGCTCAGCAGGATTCATGGTGTGAATTGCCTCCTGCATACCTTCAGACATTAGTTGAGTCCATGCCACGTCGTCTTGCGGCACTTGTGCGTGCTCGCGGGGGCCCTACACGATATTAGGCAGGTTTACCAATTTTTTTGGCTCTTCAGTGTATCAAAACCAAACAACCTACAACCTTGATTGACCAATAAAATGAACCGTGGAACCATGAAGTATGATTACTATACATTCATAAATGTTCAATGTGACCACCATGAGCAGCCCGAACGACATCTACGTGATAATCAAACTCGTTCCATGCTCTTGTCAGCATGTCCGGTGTTACGGTTTGGATGGCGTACGTAACTCTCGGTTTAAGGTGGTGAGGGGGTAGCGAGCTCGCATTAGACACGTCAATATGAAGGGGATGGTCTGATTTTTCCTTGCCCAGAACGAGGTAGATGATGCCTTCGTGTCTAGGCTGGTTTTTAGCTATGAAGCGACGTTCCATATAAATCCGCTATACTCAACCTGCGGCCCGCCGAGCTTTTGTGATTGGCCCACCTGGAGTTATCAAATTGCCAAGCATTTTAAATTGCGCACTCTTCAGAGAAACTATGGGCGCTATAAGTACATAAATCCGTACCGCGGTGCGCGCAGTGTTGGGATATAGCAATCTCTCTTATTATCTCGCACAACTCAGAGTTGCGGGTTGCGCGAGCGAGACAGCCAGCGGCGGGAATCCCCCTTTTGCTTTCACACTTGTGTACTTGTCGTCACTTGTTTTAAATTTGTTTACATGACACACACAAATTATCAAAGTTTGCCTGGTAATTGCAGTTAATTGGTTTTGTTAAGTGTAAAATAATTATTTTTCTATCAAAATTATTTCAGGAGTGTCTTCTAAGTATAAAAGAAAAATATGTCATGAAAACAGATTGTTTCAAGACGAGTGGGAAACGGAATATTTTGTTGTTCCTAACAAAAACAATGCAGCTACTTGTGTGATATGCCGAGAGAGTGTTATGTTAAAGAAATACAATATTTCTCGTCATTTTAACACAAAACACAAATCGTTCAACGAAACGTTTCCTTCTGGATCGTCTTTAAGAAGTGAGAAATTGAGTTTTTTTAAGAAGTCATTGCAACAACAGCAAAATGTTATGTCCGTGGCATTATCACAAGACTCCGCGGTAACCATGGCATCATATCAAATTTGTTACATTCTTGGTAAGCATATGAAACCATTCACCGATGCAGAAATTGTAAAAGAATGCTTTATTAGTGGGGCCAATGCACTTTTTGATAAATTCAGCAACAAAATACAAATATTGTCTAATATAAAAAAACTACAGCTCTCCGATTCAACCTGTATAAGTCGTATTGAAGACATTTCAAAATCCATCTACGATGACTTATTAGAAAACCTTACAAACTGCAAGTTTTTTAGCTTGGCTTTCGATTCCAGTACCAACGTTTCAGCAACATCGCAATGCTCGGTGTTTGTTAGATATTGTACAGAACATAATTTAATCTTTGAAGGTTTTTTGAAATTTCTTCCAATAAAAGGTCAAACCCGAGGCACAGATTACCTTGATACTATTTGCAATTTTTTAGAGCAGAATAAAATTGATATACAAAAAATCGTGTCTGTTTGCACTGATGGCTGTCCTTCAATGACTGGATCCGAAAATGGATTTATTACGTTGTTTAAGAAAAAATATAATTTAACAAATTTAATTACATTTCATTGCATTATCCATCAAGAAAACTTGGTGGCACGTGTTTTAAATCCAGAAATTGAAGCTGTGATGAAGACGGTTATCAATATTGTCAATTACATACGAGCAAGAGAATTTAAAAGTCTTTTGGAAGAACTGGGAAGCGAGTATACATACCTCAGTGCGATGGCTTAGTAGAGGAAAAGTTTTAGAAAGGTTTTTTTCTTTACGCCATGAAATAATACTGTTTTTAGAGCAAAATAATAAAGTGTACCCTGAGTTACTAAATGATGGATGGTGGTGTCTTTTAGCCTTTCTATGTGATATTACAGAAAAACTAAATAGCCTCAATCGGAGTTTACAAGGTGAAAATAACATAGTCTCACAGATGGCAAATCAAGTATTTGCTTTTGAGGAAAAGCTAAAACTTTATCATGAAGAACTACAGAACAAACAGCTGCACNGATGGCAAATCAAGTATTTGCTTTTGAGGAAAAGCTAAAACTTTATCATGAAGAACTACAGAACAAACAGCTGCATAATTTTCCAACTATAATTAAGATAACAGAGGACCGTATCGACATTTTTGAGGAAAACTGCTCTACAATTTCAAATTATATAACTGAACTATTAGATGAATTTCATAAAAGGTTTCAAGATCTAAGAAAAATTAAAAAAGTTTGATACTTGTAGAAAATCCATGGGATTTAGAAACAACCACTATCTCAGAGCTGGCTTCAATTTTGAATTGTAATTACCCAGAGTTGTTAGATGAATTCATCGATTTTAAAAACGACACCCGCCTAGAAATTTTGTTTAAAGAAAAAAGGGGGGAAAAGGAGTATGTGGAATTTTGGAGCATTATTCCCCAAAAATATAAAAGCGTCCAAAGGAGTGCTCAAATCCTATTAACATTCTTTGGTTCGACATACGTGTGCGAATCGTCTTTTTCAAAAATGAAGTACACAAAGAATGTGTACAGAAACAAACTTACAGACTCTCATCTGAATGATGTGATAAGGTTAGCAAGCAGCAACAAGCCAGATCTTGATAAAGTTTTGAAAAAGTGTTCACAGTATCAAAAATCGCATTAAAACGTTTAAATAAACTATCTTTGTTAAAGCCTAAAATATTTATGTTTATAAAAAGTAAATACATCGTTAAATGTTAAAATTAAGTTGTTTATTTACTTACACCTAAACAATTTTTACTTGCGGCCCGCGACACTATGACTGAACGGTATTTGTGGCCCCTATAAAAAAAAAGGTTTAGTATGGCTGATATAAATGGTAAGGTGAACCGGCACAACGTGCGAACATGGGGTTAGGAGCCTCCACATGAAACCACCGAACACGAGCGCGCATCCCCCAAAGTGAACGCGTTTTGCGCTGTATCCAAAGACATTGTTTTCGGTCCTTTCTTTTTTCACGAGCCCACTGTAACTAGAATCCTTTATTTGGACATGTTTACAGAGTGGTTGTTTCCTCAGTTAGAAGAGGCGGTGGAGGACTTCATTTTCCCGCATGATGGTGCGCCACCCCATTGGCACCTAGCTGTTCGCGGATACCTGAACGAGACGTTGCCACATCGCTGGATTGGTCGAGGAGCAGCTAGTGACCAGGCTCTTCATCACTGGTCCCCAAGAAGCCCGGATCTTACCCCGTGTTATTTTTTTTTGTGGGGGCACATAAAGGATCAAGTGTTTCGTCCACCATAGCCGACTAACATTGACGACCTCAAAACAAGAATTACGGACGCCATCCAAACCGCAACACCGGAGATGCTGACAAGAGTGTGGAACGAGTTTGATTATCGCGTAGATGTCGTTCGGGCCGCTCATGGTGGTCACATTGAACATTTATGAATATATGGTAAACAAACTTCACGGTTCCACGGTTCATTTGATTGGTCAATCAAGGTTGTAGGTTGTTTGGTTTTGATATTATAGACCTTCAAAGTTGGGGTATTCTTTTATACTCATCCTGTATATGCATTTTACCGCTACTCCTACTATGTACATAGTGCACACAGCACATTTGTATATATCTTGCTTTTTTTGCATATAGTTGTTTGTTGTATGTTACCCATGCTAACGTTTATTTATGTATATATATATATATATTTATTTATATTTATATATATATATATATATATATATATATATATATATATATATATATATATATANCCCGTGTTGGTAGACATCTGCGGTAGCAGACGACAAGGGCGGCGTTGGGCGATTGTCAAGTGCGTGCAGCCCGATGCGTATGTACCTGCTATTTCAGACCCTACACTCCTGCATGCAACGGTAACTTTGCAACGCACTTGTATGTATACCTTTATTTTCTTTACATGAGTGGACGGTTGTTACATGCTCCCGAACTTCAAAGGTTTGGAATTGCTGACCAACTATGCTTACAACAGGGGCTTAAGGCCTATTTGTCCTTATCTCCTTGATTGCAGTCGGAAGTGATTTCTGTGTGCGACTTTGCTTATAAGTGCGTTTAGGGCGTGCTAAACCCTTCAGCCCTGTTCTTCGTCGGAGGTTGTGTCTATGTTATAATTTGGTGACTGTATATTAAACGGTTAGGAAATAACAGCCAACTATGCTTATAAGTGTGCTTAGGACGCATTTGACGCGTTCGGTGTGACTCTATGCTATCGTGCATGCGTAGGCTTCGCCCCGTGTCGTACAGGTGGAATGACAGAGCATGAGACTCGTCCCCACCAGGACACCAGGTGAAAGGAAACCAGAATAAGTATGAGAAAATCAAGATTGCAGCAGACGATGGTGATGAGGAAACATCCAATATGGAGGACTCAGAATATGATTAAACCCCCTCCCCCCCCCCTCTCCACCAAGCGATAAAACAAACGAGAGAAGGGGCATGAGAAATAAACGGCAGGAAAGAAAATAAATTAGACCGGAAGGAATATCAGAAAATCACCCGAGGGATAGAACGTACAAGATAGAGAGAGAGTGTGTGTCAAAAGGGAATGAGGGGAGCATGATAAATAAAAGACAAGAGAGAAAATATGGGAGACTGGAAGGTTATGAGAAAACCCCAAGGGATAGAGAAGGTGAGACTGGAAGGAATGAGAGAAGTTGTATTACGGGGCAATGAACTCAAAAATTCTTCAGACAAGATGGATGGTGCTGGCATGGAATGACAGAGCGCGAATGTCAGGGTAACTCCTCAAACCCTAATTCCCAAAAAAGGAGTCATTTAGCCACATTATGGGTTCATCGGCGGAAATTGTGCTAATGCCAGTCGCATTGTTGCAAAACACATTTTTTGTGAAAAATGTGCTGCTTTTAAGGCAATTCGGGAAATTTTTGGGGAAATTCTAAAGATTTTGACCATTTTTTGAGGGAAAAGAGGGGAAAAAGGGGGGAAAATATGGCTACCAGTGGCGCCGCGGTTCCGCGTCAGGGCGCCAGATGGCTGGGAACTCATCTTTTCCTACAACTGCGGTTCTACTGTGAGGAATTTTAACATTGTCATATTTGATTGGCTTTACCTGTAAATCTCTAATTCGCCTAGTTATTAGCAGGGCCTGGGATTTTTCCGCATTGATTTTAATTTTCCAGCTCTCACACCACTGACTGAAAACATCCATTTGCAATTGCGTATGTAAATATGCGTATGGTAATGACATATATCTGGCGTATATTACTGTGTCATCGGCGTACATCTGAATTTAAGCATAAAAACTTGGCATACCTGAAGTGTAAATATTATATAGAAAAGGTGACAAGGCGGATCCCTGGGGCACATCTGCTGAGAGAGGTTTGACAGAAGAATCTGAGCTTTCAATTGCGACGTAAAATTCGCTGTTTGTTAAATAGCTGCTCAATAAATGAATTTAACAGTCTGGAAATTTGAAGTTTATTAGTTTTTGAAGTAGGTCTGGGATCCATACTTTACCAAAAGCTTTAGCAATATCAAGGAAGATAGCTATTGTGCGTTTTCTTTTTCTGATTAAGACTTAAAGACGTAACAGTGACGTATTTAGACAGTGCGTGGGTAGTTGAGAGGCGAGATTTAAATCCTAATAGAGTATTAGGAACAATACGTTTGATTTCTGCATGTGTTTTTAGTCTCGTGAGAAGTACTTTTTCAAAATTTTACTTTGTGAACTCAGCAGTGATATCGGGTGCCGGTTTTGGGGGAAGCAGGGGTCTTTTCCAGATTTCGGTATAGTTATTACTTTCACCCGTTTCCGGTCCGCAGGGAAGTGGTTAAATTTTAATATCGCATTGAATATGTTTATAACTATGCAGAGGGCTGGGCATGGTAAATGTTTCATTAGTTTGTATGTTATTTTATTATGCCCGGAACTTTTTCAGGTTGGGCTGATTTTAAGATAAGCAATAATTCTGGTAAGGTTAGAAGTTCTGGTTTGTTCCTGTTTTTTCTTTGCAAGCAAACTGCCGAGATTGTATCAACTTTCCGAGTGAAGTTAGGGTCTCCGATGTCTAAATTCGGTGTGAATTGGTCGGCAATAAGTCAGCTATGGCTTCTGCCTTATATATGGGCGCATATTTTCAGTCTGACGGAGCTAAAATGGCGGTAGAAGTTTTTAAAGCATTTTTACCTCAGAGAATTTTTGAGATTTGCCAAAAAATTTTAATGGTATCTGCTATTCCTGTTACAAAACACTAAAATGTGTAATTTTTCTAATTTAAAGCGTAATTCTTTTTTAAGTTTATTAAATCTGGCTTTTAATTCTAGGTTCTGTACTGTTGGCATTCGTGCCTAGCACGACGTTTTTCAGCCAGCAAGAAGTCTATATACGGGTAGTTTTGTTTTAAAAATTGCCGCCTGCTAAGGAACTGGGTANCCTAGCATGACGTTTTTCAGCCAGCAAGAAGTCTATATACGGGTAGTTTTGTTTTAAAAATTGCCGCCTGCTAAGGAACTGGGTATTTTTATTTAATTGAATTTTAATTGTGTTTTGGAATATTTCTAATGCCGGTTCTATGTTGTCTTTATATTTAATTTATATTTGCTGCTAAGCAAATAATTCTTCCAGGTCGGCTTTAAAATTGTCCCAATTAGTTTGCGGCAGCTTATTTAAAATAATTTCGGAATGATTAACTAAGTGTCTGCTGATTTTACAAAACACTGACGTGTGTTATCAGTCTAATTCGTTCAGTACTGACAATTCTAATATTGGATTAGCTAGGTTAGTCAGAATAATGTCTAAAACATCCGGCTGGAATCCGTAATTTTCCTGGAAGTATGTTGGCTTGTCCTGGGCATGAACTAAGTAGCTGTTGCGTTGGGAGTAGTGGAAAAGAGTCGCACCTCTCGCGTTATTGTGCCTGGTGTGCCATTCTGTATTTCTTGCGTTTAGTTCCCCTGCGAGTAGAAACCGGTTTTGCTGCGCGATTATTTTATCCAGATCTGCTTCTATAGGTGGTTTACTGGTTGATTAATAGGCTGAAATTAATGTAATATGGCCGGAGTCAGTTTGAATATCAATTGATGTGGACTCTCAGTTCTAGCAGTCTGGGTTTGCGTTTAAATGGTGGTGAATTTTATAAGGAATTAATATCATAGTACTGCCGCCTTATTTACTCTATCGTTTCTATAAGTTACGTAATTTTTTATTGCACATTTATTATGAGGTTTTAAGTTTGTTCCCTTAAATAACGCAACTTCTATTCCGTACGTTTTCAGTAGTCTTTCTAATTCATAAAGTTGGTGAAACACGCCGTTGCTGTTCCAATACAGAAAAGTACAGGGTACCAGGGGTTTTCTGGGTGTTTTGACCATTAGGGAGCGACTTGGAACGTCGTGAGGGCCTCCATCAACAGCATCGTCTTGGCCGTGGGGTCTTGGGTTTGTTTCGCTGCCTCCATGTAGGAACGGAAGTGCGCCATAATTGCTGTGGAATTGGCTTCCAGCAGGAAATCCAGGAAGTCCTGGAGATCACCCAATGATAGGGCAGGTTTTGTGGTGTGGGAATGGCAAGGGATGAATCGGGGGGCGTGTGTTTCTTGGCTCTGAGTTGCAACAGGGGGTGGTGTGAGGAAAGTGTAGGATTGTAGGGGTGCTCTGGTGGCGCTGGCATACAAATGGGTCTCTGGCAATGCCCATGCATTTAATATCCTATGATACATTGAGAGGTCTTGGCTAGAGGGAGGGGCTGCAGTAGCAGCCAATCGTGTTTGCGCCCTTGCTTCAGTTTTGCGCTCGGAAGTTGCTTGCCGGCGCTGAACGATTTTCACCACCTTCGGGCACTGCTTGGAGGTGGCAGGCTGAAAACCTTGGCAGTTGCAGCACTGCGGGCTGGGGCTTTGTTTGGTGCACGCATCCAGAGTATGTGGGTCAGAGCAGTGGGGGCAAACAACTGGCAGATGGAAGAAGTTTCTTGTGTGGTCAAGGGCGCTGCAGTTATTACATTGAGCTACGTCGGACAGTCTCTTGCGGTAGGGGCGGTGGTGAACCACTGTCAAGTTGAGCCGGGTTACTTCAGTGAGTGGGAGCAGAATTTATTACGTGCGGCTGTCACGAAGAAAAGTCCCGCCGGAATCAGCCATGTGTTTGCGGGATAGGAGGGGCCCTGTCACTTGGTGCGAAGCTGGTACATGTTCAGTATTCTGTGGCCACGCTACGAAAGCTCTTGTCTGATTGATTCCTTGGCTGTGTCTGCCAGCAGGTTTAACACGGCTTTCTGGGGTTGATCCACGGAGGTAGAGAATGTGAAGTACGGGATGTGGCTGGCCTTGAGGGGGTCTTTGGCTGCGTTGTACTTCTGTATGTCTGCAGTCACAATGTGAAGGTCGTTGCGGGCCATGGAGATGGTGAAACCTGTTGCGTAGATCGCACGAAGTTTGGTGACTAGGAAACTATATCGGTTTGTTTCCCGAACTACCAGTCATTACGATGTTCGTTTATTGTTAGTGGCGGAGCGCAGCTGTGTTTTTGTGGGAGGCAGGCCTGAAGGGCCGGGAGCATTCTGGATGTCTCGAACATCCCGCACAGGGCGTCGAACCGGTTTGAAACCGGTACGCTGGACTGCGCTTCCTCTGGAATCGAGTTGCGGCTTGTCGCACCCATTTGTTGTTGCCTGGTTTCCCTTTCCATTTCTAAGTTCATTTCCGCCTGGCGCTTGCTCAGGTGCGAACGAACTTAATTCCATTCCGACGATCCCACTTCCAGCAGTAAATAGTCTCCAATTTCCATTTATTGGTCTTCTGGGGAGAGGGGGGTATTCTCCGCTGTTGTGTGTGAAAATATTTCTGAGGCTGTAATTGTTTTCAATACCTTTCCGTCATGTGAAACCAGGACGGAGCCTGGTGGGAGATTTAATGGTGTGGATGTCAGCTGGACCTGCTAGAGGATGTGTTGGAACAGCAACTACTGTTTATCGTAATAACAATTACGTATGTATAAAAAGGTTTGTGTACCTAGATCGCTGAATAAAGACGCGCCACTGATCCCAAGGGGCTAGGCTCGAGGTGACTTTCGGGGGCAAGCACCAAAAGCCGACGAAAACTCTGTATGTCCACGAGTTAAACCTGGATACATGCAAAATCGCTTCCAACAGCTCTGAAGGTCAAGCCAAAAGTGCTGTGCTGTGTGTCTCTGTGTCTCCACTACCTCCTCCTTTCTCTTCCCCTTTTATGTTTCAGGTGACGACTGGTGGCACGGGAGGGGAAACGCCCAATTGCGCACTCTCCTCCACCAGTGGGGCTGGTACCTCCCACCCTCCTTGTTTAAACTAAATCCAGCGTGATCATCAAAATGAAAGACAGCCCCCCTGCCAATCTTTCTCTTCTAGTGTTTCAAACATTCCTTCAATAAATATTATCTATCCTTTCGCATCCTGTTCTAGCAGAAATATTTTTCTACTTCATCAATAGCATGAAATATTGCAATTATTTTTCTGTCGAGGGGTTTTTACGGTGCCTGTGCCGGTTTTTACCCCTCCCTTTGTAGTTCAGGTTAAGTTAGCATTGGAGGTAAACTTGGTCCCAATCGCGGCCATGTTTGACCAATCCCAGTAAAGCTGCGAGCAAGTGCCCTTGTAGTTAGAAACTTCCCTGCATGCCTAGACGTATGGGGCTGAGTCCTGAGAGGCACTTAGGTCCTCCCCCTACCCAGGACCTTCGAGTCTCCCCTTGGTTTTAAGGTAGGTTAGAAAAAAAATACACACACGTACATGAAGAGAACCATGGTTGATTGATTTAAAAAGATCTGTATTAGGTGGAAGTTGTAATAAAGGTGGCTTTTGTGACTACAACAAATACCTGACCGTGTTCTTAGCATAATTAACAACAGCCGTTTATAATTTGCCAAAAATGACATAACTTTATTTTTATTTATTTATTTTCTAATACTTTCCGTCGATCCTGCCTACGAACCATTAGTTCCAGGATATGGAATACGTTTTTTTTCGCCTTACCTACCCTAATTCTAAGTGTTAGATGTACGTCCGAGGTAGGGACGTTAGCTAAGTACGTCTCAGGCCTGAGCCCCTTACGCCTACAGGGAGGGAATCCATGCAAGGGGGCATGCATTGTGGCAGAGAGGGATTGGATAGCCATGGCCGCGTTTGGGGCAATGACTACCTCCCTACGTGTACCAATAGTTAACCTATAACTAAGAAGAGAAAGGGAAAAACCGACATAGACACCGTAAAAACCCTTTCGACTAACAATATCTGTAAATAAACATAAATGTTAAATAATTGTATGTATGTTGTTACTCATGAACACAGAAAATTTTCAAAATATCCGTATTTGCAATAGTTACAAGAAAACAGTGCGACACAAAAATCTCTCGTAATCATCACTGTCATATGTACATTTGAATGTGAAGATGTATGAACAATATCATTAATTTTCAATAACTGAATGTTGTTGCTCCTAAACACCCAAATTGTGAAAATAATAAAACTTACAAGAAACTTGGTGCAATTACAAAAACATCCCAAAATCAGTAATGTCATAATTACATTTGAATATTATGATTTACGAACAATATTGTTGATTTACAATAAATGTTTTGAATGTTGTTACTCCTATGCTCTGAAATAGTAAAAATGGCAATATTTACAAAAACATACCACAAACTCAAAAATCTCCAATAATGAATGTCACGAATACAGTTGATTATTTCATGTACGTATTAACAATAACATAAATTTCAGTAATTGTTTGACTGATGCCACTTCTTCACACTCAAATTGTGAAACTTACACACTCAAATTATGGAAGTAATATTTACAAAAACCTAACACGAACTCAAAAATCTCCACTGAAGAATAATGTCACGAGCACATTTGAATATGATTATGTATGAACAATAGCATGGATTTCAGTAATTGTTTGAATGTTGTTACTCATTCACACTCAAATTGTTAAAATAAAAATATTTACAAAAGTCATAGTACGAACAGAAGAATCTCCACTACCGAACTATGTCATAAGTACAATTGAAAATACAACAAAAATATATTATGCAATTGTAAGTATTTCTCATTACACTTATATTACAAAAAAAATCAGTTTTCCTTTTACAAACTTATTTACATCTGAGCACAAATTTCTTTTAGAAATAAATTGTAAAAAAAAAAAGAGTTTTCTGCAAAAATTATACACGAAGTTCAAGGACAATTCAACTATTTCACACAAGATATTTACAAATGAACGTATTTTGACATGTACTGTGATCGAATTTTTATTTTCCATGTAATTTTCTCAAATATGGATCTGCGCATAAAGGAACGTCACAAGCAGTGCAAACGAATTTGGTACGTTCTTCATTCGGTATCTCTTGTAGTTTGTTTTTTTTTTACTACCGGAAAATGATTTCCAACTTTCGCAAGACGAACATCCTCAGNTTACTACCGGAAAATGATTTCCAACTTTCGCAAGACGAACATCCTCAGGAACACACCCTCGTTTTCCTACGAAACTTGCTGGACGACCTCGACGTTTTCGTGATGTGAAACCAGCAGTAAGTTACCTTGCTAGCCGTATTCTGTAAGACAGCGGCTCTTCTTTTTGACAAACTTTATTCAGTTTCCACAAAGCAAAACTGTTAATGATGGCCAAGTCAATGAGGAAGTAAAAAATTCTGTGCCACCANCTTTATTCAGTTTCCACAAAGCAAAACTGTTAATGATGGCCAAGTCAATGAGGAAGTAAAAAATTCTGTGCCACCACTTGACAGATCTCCCAATTGCACAACACTCCCGCATTTGGTCGAATCTGTCAACTCCTCCCATTGTAATATTGTACTCTGCCACCACTACTGGACATGGAACCTCAACTCTTGTACCATCTTTATTCTTTCTCAGAACCGTAGAGGTTTTTCTTGGTTCATGGGCAGTGGAGAGTATTGTAACTGGTTTTTTGTCCATCCATTTCACTGCAGAAATCTTGCTTTTAGTTTCGTACATGAATTTACCTCTCTGAAGTTTGTACATGCTTTTCAACATATTGGGCAGGTCTTTTCTGTGGGTTCTAACTGTACCACATTTATAAATGCCTACATTCAAAAGTGTTTTCAGTAGCTTTACAGTGGTGAATAAATTGTAAATGTGACAGTGCTTTTTGTGTTATGCATATTTTCTACAAGCTTCGTTACCATCCTCTCGCCAATGGTATCTGCAGTCAAGTGAGGACAATGACTTTTTTCAGTGTAAATGTCAAAGTTCATCATGTAGCCGGTTTTCGCATCGGCAAAACAGCATACTTCATAACCCCTTTTTACAGGTTTTAGGGGCATGTACTGCTTCAAACTTGACCGGCCCTTGAAAGGAATCATTGACTCATCAACTGATACAGAATTTGAGATTGTGTAACATTTGTTGCAGTTTTCTTGTAGCTTGCAAATGATTGGCCGTATCTCATGTAGTATTTCATGCTCAGGATTACTGTGTGAAAGAACATTTTCATTGTTATTACAATGTATATTTCTATCAACTTTTTGAAACGCTTTGCTGGCATCACCTGAGATATGGATACTACGCCTAAGTAGCGAACTGAGCTCCAGTAATTTTGTAAATTAGGTAACTGCTGTATCCCCATAAATATCAAACAACCAATAAATGTGTTCAATTCTTCACTATTTGTATCACCCCCCCCCCTCCCCAAGCCGATGCAGCCCTTCTGTTTGCCATATATGTTAGTTTCACTAACAATTCTTCCAATCATATCGTCATCAAAAATATCTCAAAAGATGTAAACTTCTTTTGATGTAATTTTAAAGTTTATTGTTGGTTCTCCCTTTTGTATAGTGTTCGGTTGAACGTCACAAAAACAATCTGTGGCACTTTCCCATTCATGTTCACTATCATCACTAGTGTCTCCTCCATCTGACACTTCCACTGACATATTTGTAGGTGGTTGCAGTTCGCATAGCTGTTGGTCAAGTGTTTAATTATTGGAAAAACTAACACTTGCTTCTAAATTATTACCGTTCAGAAGAGCTAAATATTCTACAGCTCCGATGTCAGCTTCTACACTGGAATCACTATCATTGTCAGGTAGAGAGTAAAAGTATTTCATTGCCTTTCCATGACCACTTTCACTTCCAGGATCCCATTCTCCCGACACCTGAAGTAAATAAAAAATATTAAATTATGGAAAATATAGAATATTACTACGCAAAAATAACATAATTATTGGAGCTAAAACTGATGTAAATGTCCCACAATTACATGACTGATGGAGGGTGATGAAAATAGGAGAAAAAGATGAATTCAAAATTGGCACAGTCATAAATAAGATGTATACATTCCCGCTAAGAGCACTACTGATATTGGGCAACTCTGATAAGAGGGGAGTACAAAAAAAGTCAAGAAATTTTCTAACCAACATTACTGAATGAGGTTTAGACTATTACAAGCAAATAATTGCAGTAAATCACATTTGTAGTAGTTAAGGGCAGTAAAAAACGGGGAGAAATATTGATATTGTTAGGTCTATATAAGAGTTTCATGCAAACAAAATGTTTTGTAAAAAAAAGTGAAATAAAATTTTTCTGAAACTATAGGTTTCATTCGGCATGACAGGAAATTGGTAAGGTGTCAGATAACGTCTCTTCCACAATTCAGTTTGTCTTCAAGTAACAATTGCCACATATCCATGTCAATTTCAAAGTGATTTCAATATTCTTGCCGTAATGAATAAATTCATGAATGAGGTAATCAAATCGAAAACTAAGTCTCAAGGTCGTTACACAAAATAAAGATCCCATAATTTGTTATTGTAGAGAGTAATGTATCTTTATTTATGACTGTTAATTGTTATTTTGTCTGTAAAGTACCGCATTTCAGTATATAATACCAAAAAACCTTACATATTTAGAACAAAAAATAATTTCGCACAAAATATCATTTTTTGATTCTTTGTGGGCATGGCTACTGGTAATTTTAGTGTTTTGCTGTAGTTGAGTGAGATGCTAACGCAACCCGTTGCCAACAAATTTGAAAAAGAAAAACATTGATGGTAGTACTATACTGTAGTGGGAATTCCTCTTCCCAAGAGGGCCACTTCCGAACAATATGGAGGTGGGAAGTATAAATTTCACTGTCCAATGTGAATCGGCCTTAAGTGTTATTCCTAGCTGACGCATGTAGTACGTTTAAGAAGTTTAGAAGAAACCGTGGCATTAAAACACAGGTGTGTGTATATTTTGTAGTGGTGTCTAAACACGAAAAATATTTAAGAAACGTTTTGTGCCCAAGGACCAGTTTCAAATTCTCATTTCAACCACAAGGATTTTTTTGAGTGGAAATGCCTGAAACTTATGTTTACAGAATTAGTTTCAACTGCTTAGTGTTCTGTATCTATACGGAAACTTCAGAGTTGTCTCTAGACACGCATCATACTTTTATATTTCACTAGCGAACCGGCCCGGCTTCGCCCGGGTACAATTGAGTTTTACAGTGGTACACTAATAAATAAATTGGGAAAAGACCATTCATTTATTTAGAACAGAATTATAAAATTATATTATGTTGGCCTAGGTTTTTAACTGATTACGGCAACCCAAATGGAAGGAAATCTTTTTTACCCGACAGCTAAAAAGTAGGGTATTGTTTTTGGAGTATATCTGTGCAACTATCGCGTAGTTAACACATTTCCGCTTTCCAGCGTCGATGCATGAAAATCGTGAGTTTCATCAAGTTTTAGCTTTAGAAATAAGTGTACCTAGGTACTACTTTTGCGCTTGGCTATGGGATCTTAATCGATCACCAAAGTTAAGCAACGTTCCCAGCGGCACACATTTGGATGGGTGACCGTTTAGTGGCATAACATCTGAGTGCTTCCGGGCTTCGGAGGGCACGTTAAATATTCGGTCCCGATTGTTATCGATTTATAGCAGACGTTTAGCCATTTCAGTGGTCCTTGGGCAGCCTAATAAGCTCTGACACCAGAGGAAAAAAATATTTCGGTCGTGTTCCCAGCCATTGCAGAATTAAGTTTTGTTGTTATTCCACAGGGACGGTACAGTTTTCCGGAATAAAAAGTATCCTATTCCAGGACCTAAAGTACCTACATACCAAATTTCATTAAAATCCGTTCAGCCGTTATGGAGCTGAGTGGTAACAAACATACACACACACACACACAGACTTTCGCATTTATAATATTAGTAGGATTAGCGTGCCATAAAAACACAGGGTCGCAGAATAACGTGACGTGACGCAGAGTGACGTTGAGCCAGTGACCCTTAACTATTAAAAAATTGAAAAAATCGTAGTAAAAATTACACTACTGATTCCAACCATGTTGGATGTGGGCAACCCTGACCTCAGTAATATTTAACTCGAAAAATCGTAAAAATAGAACAAAAATCGTAAAATTGAAGGGAATATTACACTACTGACTATGGCCTCCATGCCGTATATTCTTTGACCTTGACCTTAACCCCAGTGCTATTAAAATAAATAAAATAAAAAATAAAACATTTAAATACTTATAAAAATTTAAGAAATTGTTAGGCTATGTTCCCGGCCCTAATCGCCTTGTTAGATGTGGGCGACCTAGACCTTTTTAATTATAAGGTTATTGTGTCCAAGGTCAAATCGCCCACATCCAACATGGTTATCGTAGACAGTAATGTAAAATTTCTTCAATTCTTACCAAAAAAATGTCAATTTTTGTTTTAGTTTAAATTTGCTGAAGTCTAGGTTGCATACATCCAATAAGACGTTAGGAGTCAATAACATAATTTTACCTCGAGTTTTACGTGTTTTTTTTTTCGCTATTAGGTTAAGGCTAACCACATCCAACATGACAATGTAATATTTTCTACAATTTTTCAAGGGTTTTTTTTTCTTCGAATTTTTCGATATTTCTCGATTTTTGAGTTTAAGTTAATTGGGGTGAAGGTCGCCCACAACAACATAATGTTTGGGGGCAGTAATATAAATTTCCCTCGATTTTACAAACTTTTTCAAATTTTTTACGGTTTTAATTTTTTTAATTTTATGTCACCAGGTCAAGTAAGGTTAGTAATCTAATTTGCACTCATTTTTTTATTATTATTTTCGGCAATTTTTTTTTTATTTAGCGAGTATAAAGTCACTGGGTTCGTGGTCAAGGTCACTCACATCCAAAATGGAGGTCGGGGTCAGTAATGCTATATTTTCTCCTCGATGTTTACGAATTCTTTCAATTTTTTGCGATTTTTCTTTGTGATTCGAGATTATTTTCACTGGCGTCAAGGTCACCCAGGTCCAACATGACCAGGTCAATAATATCAATAATAAATTTTCCTCGATTTTCACGAGTTTTTCGATTCTTAAGATTGTTTCTCAATTTTTCGAGTTTAAGGTTACTGTGGTCAAGGTCACCGACATACAACATGGAGTTCGAGGTAAGTGATGCCATTTTTCTCCTGATTTATACGAGTTTTTTTTTCTCGATTCTTTACGATTTTCCCTCAATTTTTTTAATTCAAGCTCACTGAACTCAAGGTCGAGGCCACCCACATCCAACATGGTGGTCAAGGTAGGTCATGTAATTTTCCCCCCGATTTTAAGAATTTTTTTCGATTTTCGTGTGATATTTAATTTTTCATATTTACCAGGGGTGAAGATCAAGGTCACCTCCAGGTCAAGATCATTCAAATCTGACATGGNAATCAAATCGAAAACTAAGTCTCAAGGTCGTTACACAAAATAAAGATCCCATAATTTGTTATTGTAGAGAGTAATTTATCTTTATTTATGACTGTTAATTGTTATTTTGTCTGTAAAGTACCGCATTTCAGTATATAATACCAAAAAACCTTACATATGTGGTACAAAAAATAATTTCGCACAAAATATCATTTTTTGATTCTTTGTGGGCATGGCTACTGGTAATTTTAGTGTTTTGCTGCAGTTGAGTGAGATGCTAACGCAACCCGTTNCAGTTGAGTGAGATGCTAACGCGACCCGTTGCCAACAAATTTGAAAAAGAAAAACATTGATGGTAGTACTATACTGTAGTGGGAATTCCTCTTCCCAAGAGGGCCACTTCCGAACAATATGAAGGTGGGAAGTATAAATTTCACTGTCCAATGTGAATCGGCTTAAGTGTTATTCCTAGCTGACGCATGTAGTACGTTTAAGAAGTTTAGAAGAAACCGCGGCATTAAAACACAGGTGTGTGTATATTTTGTAGTGGTGTCTAAACACGAAAAATATTTAAGAAACGTTTTGTGCCCAAGGACCAGTTTCAAATTCTCATTTCAACCACAAGGATTTTTTTGAGTGGAAATGCCTGAAACTTATGTTTACAGAATTAGTTTCAACTGCTTAGTGTTCTGTATCTATACGGAAACTTCAGAGTTGTCTCTAGACACGCATCATACTTTTATATTTCACTAGCGAACCGGCCCGGCTTCGCCCGGGTACAATTGAGTTTTACAGTGGTACACTAATAAATAAATTGGGAAAAGACCATTCATTTATGTAAAACAGAATTATAAAATTATATTATGTTGGCCTAGGTGTTTAACTGATTACGGCAACCCAAAAGGAAGGAAATCTTTTTTACCCGACAGCTAAAAAGTAGGGTATTGTTTTTGGAGTATATCTGTGCAACTATCGCGTAGTTAACACATTTCCGCTTTCCAGCGTCGATGCATGAAAATCGTGAGTTTCATCAAGTTGTAGCTTTAGAAATATATGTATCTAGGTACTACTTTTGCGCTTGGCTGAGGGATCTTAATCGATCACCAAAGTTAAGCAACGTTCCCAGCGGCACACATTTGGATGGGTGACCGTTTAGTGGCGTAACATCTGAGCGCTGCCGGGCTTCGGAGGGCACGTTAAATATTCGGTCCCGGTTGTAATCAATTTATAGCAGACGTTTAGCCATTTCAGTGGTCCTTGGGCAGCCTAATAAACGCTGACACCAGAGGAAAAAAATTTTTCGCTCATGTTCCCAGCCAATGCAGAATTAAGTTTTGTTGTTATTCCACAGGGACGGTACAGTTTTCCGGGATAACAAGTATCCTATTCCAGGACCTAAAGTACCTACATACCAAATTTCATTAAAATCCGTTCAGCCGTTATGGAGCTGAGTGGTAACAAACATACACACACAGACTTTAGCATTTATAATATTAGTAGGATTAGCGTGCCATAAAAACACAGAGTAGCAGAATAAAGTCACGTTCACGTGACGTTGAGCCAGTGACCTTTAACTATTAAAAAATTGAAAAAATCGTAGAAATTGTGGTAAAAATTACACTACTGATTCCAACCATGTTGGATGTGGGCAACCCTGACCTCAGTGATATTTAACTCGAAAAATCGTAAAAATAGAACAAAAATCGTAAAATTGAAGGGAATATTACACTACTGGCTATGGCCTCCATGCCGTATATTCTTTGACCTTGACCTTAACCCCAGTGCTATTAAAATAAATAAAATAAAAAATAAAAAATTTAAATACTTATAAAAATTTAAGAAATTGTTAAGCTATGTTCCCGGCCCTAATCGCATTGTTAGATGTGGGCGACCTTGACCTTTTTAATTATAAGGTTATTGTGGCCAAGGTCAAATCGCCCACATCCAACATGGTTATCGTAGACAGTAATGTAAAATTTCTTCAATTCTTACAAAAAAAAATGTAATTTTTTATTTTAGTTTAAATTTGCTGAAGTCTAGGTTGCATACATCCAATAAGACGTTAAGAGTCAATAACATAATTTTACCTCGAGTTTTACGTGTTTTTTTCCGATATTAGGTTAAGGCTAACCACATCCAACATGGCAATGTAATATTTTCTACAATTTTTCAAGGTTTTTTTTTAGAATTTTTCGATATTTCTCGATTTTTGAGTTTAGGTTAATTGGGGTGAAGGTCGCCCACAACAACATAATGTTTGGGGGCAGTAATATAAATTTCCCTCGATTTTACAAAGTTTTTCACATTTTTTACGGTTTTAATTTTTTTAATTTTATGTCACCAGGTCAAGTAAGGTTAGTAATCTAATTTGCACTCAATTTTTTTTATTATTATTTTCGGCAATTTTTTTTATTTAGCGAGTATAAAATCACTGGGTTCGTGGTCAAGGTCACTCACATCCAACATGGAGGTCGGGGGTCAGTAATGCTATATTTTCTCCTCGATGTCTACGAATTCTTTCAATTTTTTGCGATTTTTCTTTGTGATTCGAGATTATTTTCACTGGCGTCAAGGTCACCCACGTCCAACATGACCAGGTCAATAATATCAATAATAAATTTTCCTCGATTTTCACGAGTTTTTCGATTCTTAAGATTGTTTCTCAATTTTTCGAGTTTAAGGTTACTGTGGTCAAGGTCACCTACATACAACATGGAGTTCGAGGTAAGTCATGCCATTTTTCTCCTGATTTATACGAGTTTTTTTCTCGATTTTTTACGATTTTCCCTCAATTTGTTTAATTCAAGCTCACTGAACTCAAGGTGAAGGCCACCCACATCCAACACGGTGGTCAAGGTAGGTCATGTAATTTTCCCCCCGATTTTAAGAATTTTTTTCGATTTTCGTGATATATTTAATTTTTCATATTTACCAGGGGTGAAGATCAAGGTCACCTCCAGGTCAAGGTCATTCAAATCTGACATGGCCTACGCCCTATCGGAAGAAAAGAGATAGAAAAAGCGTGCACGGGGCACCTGCTGGGACGTCATTCAAGATGACGGCCGGCCCACTCCCACCTTCGAAACCACGATGCCCTTATTCTCAAAGGAAGATGATCCTACTACTAACATCCATTAGTGACCGGCCCACTTTTAATATAATACCTAAATGAAAGCGAAAGTTCTTTCCTTGATTGCATGTTGTTCAGTTTTTGTAATTTACACTTTGAGTGGCTATGCCGTAATATTAAGTAGCAGAGAACCTTACGAAACTTGATGTTGGAGTAATATATATTGGCCCATCTCTTCAAAGAATGCGGATGTCGTAATGTTACAGCAAACTCCATACAACTTGGTTAAANTGCTGGGACGTCATTCAAGATGACGGCCGGCCCACTCCCACCTTCGAAACCACGATGCCCTTATTCTCAAAGGAAGATGATCCTACTACTAACATCCATTAGTGACCGGCCCACTTTTAATATAATACCTAAATGAAAGCGAAAGTTCTTTCCTTGATTGCATGTTGTTCAGTTTTTGTAATTTACACTTTGAGTGGCTATGCCGTAATATTAAGTAGCAGAGAACCTTCCGAAACTTGATGTTGGAATAATATATATTGGCCCATCTCTTCAAAGAATGCGGATGTCGTAATGTTACAGCAAACTCCATACAACTTGGTTAAATTCAGGCGACATAATATGTCGTCAGAAGTAGTAAAAGTGTTAATTCCTTTTAGATATTTTTTTGTGTGTTGGGGACGAAAAAAAAAGGGGGGGGGCACTTATTAACATGTAATGAAACAGCAAAATTCTTCTAACTACATATAGACAGGATCGTCACATACCTTCTTCTACATAAATTTCTTAATTAAAGCANTAGACAGGATCGTCACATACCTTCTTCTACATACATTTCTTAATTAAAGTAAAACAATCCACTGAAATATAGGGACATGACTGAACACTTTATTCCATTTCCAACAACTAAATTTTCTCTTCGTCCTACTTTTAAGGCATTTACAAGGAATTACGTGAATTAAGGGGGGGGGGTTATAAGTGTTAGCTGAGCGGATTTGGACGAAGTCCATTCGTAATGACGTTTCATCTCGTCTAGCAGCTTATGTTTGAGAAAAGAACCGGACTGGGGACGGAGCTGTACAAGAAACTCCCAAGAACTACAGAAATGTATTATATTTTTAAAAAACATAGTTTTAAAAGAAAAAAAAACCTTTTTCCAGTGCTGCAAGAGTGCACTGTACAGGCGGATTCAACGCCGAAAAGTATACCGACCTAGGNCATCTCGTCTAGCAGCTTATGTTTGAGAAAAGAACCGGACTGGGGACGGAGCTGTACAAGAAACTCCCAAGAACTACAGAAATGTATTATATTTTTAAAAAACATAGTTTTAAAAGAAAAAAAAACCTTTTTCCAGTGCTGCAAGAGTGCACTGTACAGGCGGATTCAACGCCGAAAAGTATACCGACCTAGGACAAAAAAAAAAGCAGACACAGGAACGCCAGAAAGAAGACAGCAACTAAAGAATGGATAGGTATTGTAGACAGAACAGATGAAAAGAGAAGCTGGGGAGAGCGCAGTGAATAGATGATAGTTAAGAGCAATGTTGCCTTCAGTTGTTGAAACTGGCGAGATGTTACAACAGTAGTTAGAAAGATACATTACGTGTAATAGTCGTGGAACCGCGTACTTCACGATTTATCAATTGTGAAAGGAAAATAATACAATTCGGGGATGTGTATTCTAACCACATTCTAATACGGGACCTCACTGAATGCGAGTCCAGCATTGACTTCACCAGTCATAGGGTGC